>BSBM01000762.1:11652500-11945000 GCA_027924585.1 Larix kaempferi | reverse complement strand
AGGGTATTTCCACCTTTTATTGTCAAATAAATATAGATAAGTACAGATATGCCTGATATGTTCAGACACTTCTGCAACCAAGTCCTGGGATCCTTCTCCTCACAATGACTTAAAAATTCCTCCAGCATAACTACAGTTAAAGCATTCCTTCTAGGTCCCTCTCTCATGGCTTCTCCTTGTATTTATGGGACAAGGTAGGCATTTGAATTCAAGAGGTGGTTGAATTGGGAGGTTGGGGAAGTTGTTGAACCAAATTCAACTAATTCGAATTCGTAATCTTAATATATTTTTTCATTTCATCTTAAGATGTGTGCAGGTTTCATACAACCAGACTAGCGCACAGTATGCAACTTTTGCACTTGACAACTAGTGTTTGCAACATTTTAGAGTATGTGCGCAGGTTGTCTTCAATAAGACCAGCGTTCAGAACGTAGGATAATTGTGGCAATAGTAGAGCACATGTCATGAAAACTGTACAAAAATATGTTTTCAGCTGAAGAGTGTGATCTTAGTAATAATTCATCCAAGTTCAATCTAGCTCTTCCATCCATACTGTCCTTTTGTGTGATCGACAAAGCAATGTGATCACGGAAGGAGAAGTGTAGATTTGACCTATAATAGATGCCCCGTAATGTGTGAGGTCAGAGGGAAATGATGGCCGAGATACATTATAATTCCAAGTCAGAGGAGGAGCAAGAAACCGCATAACCAAGTCACAAAAGTACCTGAAAACAAAGATGAAGTTCAACGAGCAATTACAATCTTGACATCATATATATGTTCAGCAGGATACAACATGATCTCCAATACATAACTGGGAGATGTATATATAGCATGACCATTGAAATACAAGCATGGATCCATGTCAAAATGAGAGATCATGGCCATAAAAAAACTATGTCTCATGAAGAGCCAAAAATGAGTGTGGCTCAGTCTTGCGCAACTTGGGTGATAACACAAATATGGTGATGCTATCAGAGTCCCAAGGTCTTCATCCAATCAACCCAAGGTACAAACCCAAACCATGTGAATAAATGAGTTGGAGTCGAACATGGGGGGTATCATTTGATTATCGGTCATTGATGTATACCATTAACAAATGCGAGGGCTTCCATCGATAATGATAATGGATCCCAAGGTACCTAGTACGTTCCAACAAGTGTGAATAAATGGACTTGAAGTTGAACACCTGAAGAACCTGTCAAATAAGAGACATTGACATATTCTTGTTATTCAACAGTGAGGGAAACTGCAACTGATGACTGCAATCCCCAAGGTACTAACCGAAACTCTAAACTTCATTCCCAGAGCATAATGAGTTGAACTCGATGGGAAGAAGTTCACTAAAAGGGAGGCCTTAATGCATCCTCCATCATCCAACATGAGGAACACTCACAAGTTTGAGCTGATTTGGAGTAGTACAAGTAACAAGATGAAACAAACTGACACTAGGATGGCCGACACATGAATTCAAGGTAACTGTAGAATGGTCGACATGGGTTGTATCCTTGAATAGTGAGCATGACACAAAGTGATTTAGGCAGTTTTCAACATGAAGAGGAAAGTGATATAAGCCTGCAATGTAGGATACATTGGTAGACTCTCCATATGATTGGAAGAATAACCAACCGAAGGAGTAACAAACTCTGAGATCAGGTTCACCCTAAGGTCAAAAACTAAAAACCACCTGAAATTATAGACTCAAATCGGTGTTGTGTTCAAGGACATGACTGACTTAACTTCCTTTGAAACTAAACGATGTAGACATACCCTTCTCTTCCATTATCGTTTTTGGTAAAAGAATGCCCTTCTTGTTGTTTTAATGAGTCCAAGAAAGCAAACTCAATAAGCCCAACCATGTAAAATTTTAACGAGCCCATGGGAGGAAGACTCAGGACATTCTTCATTATTTACAGATTTCGAAGAAGAGATAGAAGAATACTCTATAGTATTGATCTCTGGATTTTAATATCAAGCCGAGATATGTTCTTTCTCATCAGTGTTTTCAATTTTAAGGAGTCTCAAAAACTTAAACAATAACTCCATACACCTACCCGTGGATTTTAGTATCGAGCCCGGGTTGGTATATGCTTGTTGGTGTTTTCCTATTTATAGAGTCTGAAAAACGTAAACAATCCTCTATATACCCTCTCGTAGATTTCACATCAAGCCCAAGTAGGTGAATGCTCGCTTGGTGTTTTCATGTTTCAAGAGCCTGAAAACCCTAAAGAAGGCTCCAAAAGTGCTTTTTCATATAGTGAGTCTCCTCCCACGAAAAAGTGTAAAACGATGAGAGAAGAACTCTTCTAGCCACAGATGACTAGAGTATTCCTTTTTTGTAAGCAATCCGCAAAACTCCGGAAAATGGTTAAACTTATACTTAAGTGGATGTTCCTTCAAGTCCTTTAACGAGTCTAAAGAGAACAAGAAAACTCGGCAATCTTGTTTGTTTTTGAAAAGTCAATACAAGGGCTTAAAATGACTTTACCAGTTTCAGGGATCATAAGTTCATGACCTACCAGAGAATAAAATCTCGACAACCAAGTTAGTAACCAGGACAAATTTTCTCAAAAGACAAAATATTGAAACAATATGGTACCTATGCTGATCCTATCAATGAAGAAAAACAAGACATAATAGTTCGATGTTTGAATTTATAGTGATAATTAGAAATATATGGTTAGTCTAATTCATCATAATTTGAAAATATTAATGAATTAAAATAACAAAATGAAACTATATTCTTTTGGAAAAGTGGGTAAAAATTAAAAGACAATTTCTATAAATTGTTTCATTTTTTAAAAATCAAATATCACAATTTCAAAATTAGGGGAAAAGTGGAGAAAAAGCTCAAGCTACCTTTACTCATTGTGGTCGAATCAAGTCACCAATTCAAATTCTGCTTTCACCAGTTGGCCAGTTGGTGAGTAAATAACCCAAGTAGCTGCAGCCAACTGACGGGTGTGGCATCTAGCCCCATAAGAAAACCCTATAAAGTGTTTAGTCGACATTTGAAACACAAATAAATATATGCATAAGACGTAACGACAACCGTAAACAAATATAACTCTACAAAATGTACAACTATAATACATGAAAAAGAAAAGAAGCTTAAGTGTAGTACTTCTTCAAGTAGATCCCATTTCTAGGCTCCGACAACTTATTACCTTCATAGTCGATTAACTCGTATCCACCCTTCTTCAGAACCTTAGAAACTATGTAGGGACCGAGCCACATGGACTTAAAATTGCCAGCTCCTAAGGGTTCCTTGTCCTGATCCCAGAGCAGATCAAGGTCTCCTTCGAGAAAAACCCTAGGTTTGACATATTTATCGTATTATCCTTTGACTCTATTCTTATGTGCTTCATTTGTTGTGAGTGCATTGCGGCGTTGTTCATCAAGATGTTCTAAATGCAGCAAACGTTATTCCAAGACTGAAGTGTCAGGTAGTAGTTGGACAGCCAACTTCAATGAAGGAATCTCGCACTCAACCGGAAAGACTGCTTCTATCACATGCACAAGTTGGAAGGGAGAGAGCCCGGTAGCAGTCTTTACATTGGCTCGGTAGGCCCAAAGATTAGGGTACAACATGATGTTCCAGTTAGTTCTACTGGAATTAACGGTCCTTTGTAAGATGGTCTTCAATTTTTTGTTGACTACCTCAACCTAACCATTTTCCTGCGGTTAAAATGAAGACGAATGTTCCTGTCGAAAACCTAACATGGTGTATAGATCGGTCATCATGTTGTTCTGAAAATGATGACCATGATCAGTCACGATCTCTTTGGGTATACCAAATCTTGCACTGATTTGGTTGAAAATGAAATAAGAGGTCGTTTCCCCATCTGCCGTAATAGTAGGCATTGCCTCGGCCCACTTGGTGAAGTAGTCGACAGCAACAATGATTTGATGATCACCTCCAGCCGAAACTGGATTCAATTCATAAAATCAATCCCCCACTTGGTGAAGGGGCTTGCTGTGATTACATGATGGAGAGGAGCTGGGTGTTCTCTCATCTTCCTTGTGAAAAACTGACATTTCTAGCAGAGTTTCACAGCTTCCACACAATATTTGAAGATCATGGTCCAAAAATAACAGGCATGCAGTATTTTCTGGGTTGTTTCCAACCCAGAAAGATTAACCCCACAGGCTCCACTATGAGCATCATTCAATACTGATTATGCTTCCTCCAGGGTCAAAAAACGACGTGAGATGGAATCTATCCCACGTCTGTACAAAGTGTCAGAAATGATGAGATAGTTCTTCGCATGACTCTTAAGTTTGCGTCGTTCATCCCGAGAGAAAGTGGTGGGACACCTCAAAGTATGGAGATATACCAGGATATCCCCATACCATGGGTTAGAGGATGCAATGAGAAAGATATGTTCATTTGGGAATGATGACTCTTCCTCAATGTGTACTATGTCACTAGGGAATTCAGAAATCAGTTTAACAAAAACTAGTGATTTCATTGACTTAGCGAACTGAAAAACCAAGTCAAATTCTTGCAAGATTACAATCCATTTATTAAATTTCCCACTGATGATGCATCGAGTGAGAACATATTGAAATGGGTTGACCAACGCAACCACTCTGGTAGTTCGCAATAATATATAGTGACGTAACCTCTGGACCGTATAGACAACAGCTAATGCTAACTTCTCTACGTGAAAATACTTTATCTCAGGAGCTATCAGGGCGCATGAAAAATAATAAATGACATGCTCTTAGAGCGTGCCATCCTCCTGAACAAGTACTATGCTGATTGTGTATACTGATACAGCCAGATATAAGAGGAAATCCTTCGTATAGTCTGGTGGGCTTAACAAGGGGGATGAAAGTAATGCCATTTTCAAGGCATCAAACAATCTTTGAGCAACCTCATCCCACAAAAAGTAGGTGTCTTGTTTAAGCAATCTCGTGAAACCTTTTGTAATTTTGTCATAGTTAATGATAAAGTGTCTCAAGAAGTTGGACATGCCCTGCAGACTCTGAAGTTGTCTCAAGGTTCAAGGATGAGGCATATTTACAATTTCTCAACTTTCAATGGATCAACCATTATGCCACGACCGGATACTATGAAACCCAGTAATCGTCCAGACTCAATGCAGAATAAACATTTGTTGGGATTCAATCGAATCTTGTAGTATCTGCACCGTTCAAACACCAGTCTTAAATTATCAGGATGCTCCCATCTCTTGCGAGATTGCGCTGGGAGATCATCAAGGTAAGGTTCGACTATGTGCTTGATGTCATGAAAAGCAATGTTCATTGCTCGCTGAAAAGTATCTCCATCATTCTTCAAGCCAAATGGAATCTTCCGATAGGAAAAGGTTCCCCAAGGACAAATGAAAGTTGTCTTGTGCTGGTCTTCAGGTTTGATCTGTATCGGATTATATCCTGAAATCCATCCATGAAAGAAAACATTTCATGGCCCACACACGCATCGATAATCTAATCTATGAATGGTTTGGGGTAATTGTCTTTCGGACAAGATTTATTTAGGTCCCGGAAGTCAATGCAGACTCTAATGGTACCTTTCTTTTTGTCTACTGAAACAAGATTTGAAACCCATTCTCTCATAGCTATCGGATAGATAAATCCATCATTGAGCAATTTCTATACTTCTGCCTTGATGGCGGCTGCTTTTTGAGGGTTAACTAGACGGAGCTTCTGTCTCATAGGTTTAGCGTTAGGATATGTTGTGATGACATGTTCAACAATGGCAGGATCAATTCCTAGCATCTCCTTATATGACCAAGAAAAAACGTCGTGGAATTCTTTAAAGAGATTGGTATACAAAATGATCACCTCAGGAGAACAATCTGCTCCAATAAAAATATTTCCCAGGACTCCAGGTTTGATGGAACTGTTGATCAGAATAGTTCTCAATATATTTGCCATATTCCCTTTGGAAAAAAATAGCTTTTGAAGTAGAAGGGATAGCGGACAAATCAACACTTCCATCGGGTCTCATAGAAAACTCACCTCTCTCTATCATGTCCAGTTCGATAAGAAAATAGGACCTATGGTGCATGTGTTCCCAAGGATGGTCCAGGCCTATCATTGCTTCCAAAATCGCCTCATCAGAGAGAAAAACAGTGTGTAGACAGTCAAAAGAGTGGATGGATTCCACTGACCATGCAGGAGCATAGTCCATATCTGACTCAGCAGAGACCAACAGAGTCACGATATGTTCTGTCCCAGCATGTTGTGAATCCAAGTAGGTTACCTCTGCAACAGATAAAGGCACAACTAGTTCTGATTCGGTGAGGAGAATCCATGAATCTGTTATTGGACTAACCGTGAAAATATCAGACAAAGAACACTCTTTAGAACCAATAAAATGAACAGGAGAAGGTAGGTCAAATGTGCTTATTAATGACCCATAGAGACCTGCTCCCAAACTCTCAGTAACTTGGCGGGACTAATCAACCAATGGAATCGATGAATCCGATGAAGTCTAGTTGTTCTTCTGAGTAAATGAAATTTGATCAACTGTGATGATCTTGCCTTCATGATGGAACATTAAAACTTGGAAAACAGTCGACGGCACTGCCTGCATGGCATATGTCCAGCTCCTACCCAAGAGCACGTTATAGTCGAGTGCAGCATCCATAACTTCATACTCTACAGATAGTAGTTTTCTCGCAAGTTCAACATCAAACGATGGTAAGACTCCTTGTGGACAGAAAGATCTTCCATCAAAGGCGGTAAGTACCATGTTCGAGGGGGCTAACTCAGGTTCGCCTAAATCCTTCCAGCAAAAAATGGAAATTACACATGTAGACGCGCCCTCATCTACAACATCTCGTCCAATGGTCGTCGGACAATGGATTACCTCTATTTGGAGAGTGACGTGGTATGGAAACCGGGGTTTGATATTGGTCATATCAACCAAGCAAGCATATTGGATGAATCTATGCTCTCGATCGTTGTGAGAAGTCCACTAGGTTACAATGGGAAACTCTGCAGTACTTCTAAAGTGGACATGGCACAGGGAGTTTGGGCTAAATCCTCCACAAAATTGTATTCGGGGGCAGCCCACGCATTGGGGTTGTGCACATCCCATTTGAATACACCTTTCGGAATCTTCGGCAATGAATCCAATGGTCTCTCAATGTGGAGAGGGATATATGACTCAGGAACATCCTTCTGCGGTGGATACGGGGTATAATTTCTAGCTCGAGTTTGCAAAAGAGCATCTGAATTAACCATATTAATGAATGATTGGTCAGTAGATGAGGCATGAGGTATGCCCCTAGCACTAGAGCTACCAGAAGTTGAACTTTGTCCATGAGGGAACGGATCTTTCAAGACAGCTAGTTTCTTCTCACGAAGCAGCTTCTGGGATTCTTCCATCAGAGGGCATTGATGGGTAAGGTGGTCCTCTTTGCATAGCTTACAAGGGAACTTCACTTTCCTTTCTTCAGTTTTACCCTCCTCGGAATTTTCTTTGTTTTTGGGCTTTTGGTGTTTCCCCTCCCCTTTCTTTCCCTTTCTTTTGTTGTTGGGTTGTCGAGGGCCCTTTTGATTCATCTTCACTTGTTGTACAGATTCCATTTTTGAAGGGGAGGATGCAACCGAAGTTGCTCTTGCGACCGACTGTTTGATAGACAAGTGTTCAGGTACACAAAATACTACCAAAGGACCGAACACCAAGAGCAACCACTTCACACAAACAGATCACAGATCAACACACCAATGTTTTGACATGGTTTAAACCCTCTTGAGGGAAACACTCCACAACCCCGGCCAAATAGCTTCTACAGGACAATTTATTATGCAAAGAAAGAAAGTTACAAATGAGCTTCTCATAATCGATCAACTAAACAATGACCCTCCATGCTCTTTAAATAGAGATCATGGTCCAATCGGGTGTTAAGCCACGGATCAAGGTTAGGTTTGATCTAAAAGAAGTTGAGCCGTCGGATCACTCTATGTCGGGAACATATCGTGACCGTCAGATTAAGTATTTACAAATGCATACTAATGCATACTAAAGAAACACACTATCCCTAATGGATATATTACACAAGTTTATCTTAACTAACTCCTAAGTGTCTACATATTCTAACATCCACCCTTAAGAGCAACTTGGGATAGGATTGAAGGATTTACAAAAGTGACACTATTGGGAGAAGGAAGGAGGAATTAGAGCCTATCCCCCCTTAATGACAAGTTCTTGAACTCCTAACATAGATCGAAGTTTAGAAAACTTCGCTTCTGTAAGAGACTTGGTGAAGATGTCTGCAACTTGATCATCTGTAGGGAAAAAGAGCACTTCAAGAACACGATCATGAACAAGATTTCTGATGAAGTGCATATGTAGCTCAATGTGTTTGTTGCGTTGATGTAGAACTGGATCTTTGGCAAGCTTGATGGCACTTTGATTATCGCACCAAAGTGGAGTAGGCTGCTACAGCTCGAATCCAAACTCTGAAAGGATCTGTCGAAGCCATAAAGCTTCCTGACTGACATTAACTGTTGCTCGATATTCTACCTCTGCTGAAGAAAGAGAAAGAGCTTGTTGTTTCTTACAATCCCAAGTAATAGGTCCAAATCCTAGACTAAAAACATAACCTACAGTAGAATTTCGATTATCAGGATCGTCGGCCCAATCTGAATCAGTGAAACCAACCAACAAAGGTTTCCCCCCTATACTGTAATGAATCCCAAACTGAACTGTACCTCGAATATATCGAAGTATTCTTTTAGCTGCTTTCTAGTGACTTTCATGAGGTGTCTGCATATAACGGGAAACACGACCAATGGCAAAGGAAAGGTCAGGACAAGAATGAGTCAAGTATAAGAGACTACCAACAAGCTGATGATACAAGGTGGCATCAACTTCAGGTGAAGTACAAGTGGCAAATAGTTTGACTCCAGACTCGAAGGGAGAAGGGGTTGGTGTACAATCTTCCATGTGAAAGCAACGAAGAAGGTCACAAGCATACTTAGACTGAGAAAGAAAGATTCCTTCTTTGGTTTGCAGGACTTGGAGACCAATAAAATAATGCAAATGTCCCAAGTCTGACATTTCAAAATTTTGTTTAAGACTGGATTTCACATGGGTTGTAAGCTTAGGGTCACTACCAGTAAGAATAAGGTAATCAACATATAGAAAAAGTATGATGAGATGGTTTCCTACTTTCTTGGTATAGACATTGGGGTCAGAATGGCATCTGGAAAAACCAGTGTTAAGGAGAAAGTTATCCATTTTGGCATACCAAGCTCTAGGAGCTTGCTTAAGGCCATATAAGGATTTCTTAAGGCGGCAGACAAGGCTAGAGTTATTTTGAACATAGCCAGGATTTTGTTCCATGTAAATTTCTTCCTGTAAATCACCATGTAAGAAGGTAGACTTGACATCCATTTCATGGAATTCCCAGTTGTGTAAGGCTGCAAGGGAAAGAACAAGGCGGATGGAGTTCATTTTTGCGACAAGAGCAAAGGTTTCATTGTAGTCAATCCCTTCAACTTGGGAAAAACCTTTGGAAACTAACCTTGCCTTAAGTCTTTCAACACTTCCATCTGATGCATACTTAGTTCTATAGACCCATTTACATCTGACAAGTTTTCTTCCTTTTGGAAGAGGTACAAGATCCCAAGTATCGTTCGCCATTAAGGAACGATATTCTTCATCCATGGCTGCATCCCAATCTAGATTCCCTGAAACTTCTACAAAATTTTCTAGATCATGATTCTCGAAAACTTGAGCCAAAAGAGAAGAGGCTCGCTGAAACTGAGAATGTTTTCGACGTTGATCTCTAGGATCACTGGATGGACCCATCGAGGAAGCACTTGTGCCGGTGCAACTGGAGGAACATGAGCAGGTGGAGGTGGATTTTCATCCTCACTGTCATCATCAGAAACTGGAGTTGGAAACCTGTCAAGGAAGTTGGAAGAAGAAGAAGAAGGCACAAACGCCGAATCAGGCTCGCAGGCCAAAGATGGCACAATCGCCGACTTAGGCTCACAGGACTAGAAATTTTCATCAAATTTAACATCTCTTCTAATGATTATATCATGAGAATGTGGTTGAAGAAGTCTATAACCTTTTACCTCTTCAAAATATCCAACAAATATGCACTTTTCACTTTTAGGCTACAATGCTTTCCATTTTTCATCCGAAATGTGAGCCCATGCTTCACTACCAAACACACGGAAGTGACTTACATCAGGTTTAGCTTTATTACATACTTCTTCTGGTGTTATACCTTGTAATGCTTTAGTGGGGGTGCGATTAACTATGTAATTTGCACAATTAATGGCTTCATCCCAAAACTGAAGACTTAGTCCCTTAGATTGGATCACACAATTAGCCATTTCTTTTAAAGTGTGGTTCTTCCGCTCAGCTACACCATTTTGTTGTGGTGTATATGGAACAGTGTGTTGTTGTTGGATGCCTTGTTCAGTGCAAAAAGTAGTGAACTTTGTGTTAACATATTATCCTCCATTGTCAGATCTTAACTTAATAATTTGATGACCAGATTGTTTTTCAACAAGGGCCTTGTAGGCCAAGAACATGTTAAATACTTCGCTCTTAAGTTTTAGGAAATAAAACCAAGTGCATCTAGTGTAATCGTCAATGAAAGTTAAGAAATATTTGAAAACAGAAAAGGCGAATCTAGGCTGATGTGGTGCTTCTTCATTGCTGCTTCCAAGGTTGCCATCTTCTTGAAACACTTAGATTCATCATGATTATCTTTCCCGCAATAGTTGCAATGACGCTCAGTCTTCTTGCCTTTTGGCTTGGATCCTTTTTCATTTTTTAAAGAAGGAGCTGACTGAGAGGGTTTTGGACCCTTGTTTGACTTATTATTGCAAAAATTGTGTTTCTTGGGTGGCTTGGACTTATCTTTTTGTTGGGACAATAAGGATTTCCCAGATGTATCTGCATTGTTGATTATTCCAAGATGAATGAGTTTATCTTGTTCTCTAATCAAGGAATCACAAAAGGATTCAAGACTAGGCTCTTGATAGCTAGTTGCATTCAAGGATTCTTTCATGGAGTAAAATCTAGATACAAAAATAGAATATGCGGGTCCAAGTTTGGAAAGAATATGATAAATGCATTGTTTGTCTTTCCTCTTAATCTTACATTTTGCACATAAGAGTTTAAGAGTTTTGTACGTAGATAAATAATCTTTAATGCATGAAAAGTCACTTGGATTTAATGAAATCAACTCATTTTTGAGTTGGTGACCTTGAATTTCATTGTGTTTACCAAACACAGATTCCAACTTGTCCCAAGCAGCATCAGGTTCATCAATTCCAGATATGTGGAATCGCAAATCAGTAGAGATTGACATCCCAATCAATCCACAAGCTTCGTCACATCTATTTGCCCATTTTATTTTCTTATCATCATCAGTGGGTTCGGTTTCTTTCCCTGAGGTAATTCTGAAAAGTCCCCTACTTCGTAGAACATCCTCCATACGATATTTCTATGAGAAATAGTTGGAATTGTTAAGCAGAATATCACAAGGAGCGGACATATTTGTAATTTAATGGCTGTAAAAGAAGAAACCAATAGTTTGGATGTGAAGAGCTAGAAAAAATAGGTGGTTTCAAAAAAAACAACACTGAAAACTGACTCTGTATGATGAAGTTATGCTTGAACAAAGAAACCATTGAAGATGTCCCCAATAGTGACATGGCAGCTAGAGAATGTCTAGCAAAAAAAAAAGAACCCCCCTCTTCCCAAGATGAACTTTTTGATAATCACTTTACAAGAAAGTTGCTTTAAGTGAACCACTTTTGTAAAATAAGTGATTTCACTTTTACAATGATATTACTTTTAAATAATGTAACAATAAAAAAAACTTAAGTGACTCACTTGTATTTTTATTTTTTATTATTTAAGTGAGATGCACTTTTACAATAAAGTAACTTGAAAATAGAAATTGCATGCACTTTTTCTTTTAAAAGTAACTTCCTAAGACTTGAACTCAAGACATATTAAGGAATAAAGAAACTTTGAACCAAGTGAGCTAGATTAAAAGGTATGTAAAATATGGGAATGACGAAGGGGGCTTTTTCTTTTTCTTTTTTTTTTCTTTTTTTTTTTTCTTTTTTTTTTACTCTTCTTTCTCGGTTTGCGTGCTTGCCCTTTTTCCTGCAAAACACACTACAAATCGAAACAAAAAAAACTTTTCGACACTTGTGGAGTTGATCTCGTTAGCTTGCCTAGAAATTCTACGTTTTCTCTCTGTTTCTGATTTGTCGAGATCACGCAAGGTGCACGGCAAAGAGCATATGCAGCCGAGAATTCTGTTTTTGATTTGCCAAGATCGCTCAAGGTGCATGGCAAAGAGCATACGCAGACGGGAAAGCAACAATCCGAACCCAAAAAAAATCTAATAGTAAAAAAATGATAAAATATGAAATTTTTTCTTTTAAAAACAGAAAATAAAAAAATGCGTCACTGTAACATTATACCTTCAAATCTGATGAAATACGCGTTTCTAGAGCAACTGGGAACCGTTTTCGATCAAACGAAAAATATTTTCCAATGGAAATGACGCTCCAGATGTAATGGAACACCTCCCACATCCCAAAAATGAACAGAAATACCAGAACCAGAAACCCTTTCGAGTTTCGACAACAACAGTTCAAGATCTAGATCATAACTGGAAGCGGCTCTTCATAAAAGCTATGATACCATGTTCGGGTACAAAGGGTACTACCAAAGGACCGAACACCAAGAGAAAACACTTCACACAAACATATCATAGATCAACACACCGATTTTTTGACGTGGTTTAAACCCTCTTGAGGGAAACACTCCACAGCCCCGGCCAAATAGCTTCTACGGGACAATTTATTATGCAAAGAAAGAAAGTTACAAATGAGCTTCTCATAATCAATCAACTAAACAATGACCCTCCATGCTCTTTAAATAAAGATCATGGACCAATTGGGTGTTAAGCCACGGATCAAGGTTAGGTTTGATTTAAGAGAAATTGAGCCATCGGATCACTCTATGTCGGGAACATATCGTGACCATCGGATTAAGTATTTACAAATGCATACTAATGCATACTAAATAAACACACTATCTCTAACGGATATGTTACACAAGTTGATCTTAACTAACTCCTAAGTGTCTAAATATCCTAACAATAAGGCATGAACCTGCTTTGTTAAAGCATCAAACGCTGCAGAGTCCACTGAACCCATGATTCCATTGGCATGTGGTCCGGTCTTAGGTTTACCTAGACCTGTGTTAGACCTTGGTGCATCGGGAATAATCTCATAAAGGAGCCTAGACTGAGCATATACCAAGTCAAGTTGTTGGGTTCTTAAGATATCTTCCTCTTGGGAGGACACCCCTAAAGTTGCAACTTCCTTAGAAATATAAGGAAGGAGTGATTTGAGATACCATTCTAATAAAACGTTGCAGGGATTTCAGCTTTAATGAGCCTCTTTATCCTTCGCCACTCTTGAATGTGGTCAGATAGATGAGTGGCTTTGTTTTGTGGGAAAGTTGACAAAAGGTCTGTTCTGGCATCATACCGGATAGGAAGTTGAAAGTGATTCAGAAAAATAGTAGTTAGACCCTAAAAGGTTTCATAAGAAGCTGCAGGTAGTTCAATATACCATTTGGCTGCGACACTTTTCAAGGTTCTTTGGAAGAGCCTCAATCTGATGGAATCATCATTCAGCAAATTCAAGGAGCACCAGAGATGAAACGTTATGACATGGTCACCGGGATCCTCACCAGTCTTACCTTCAAATTTTGGGATGTCTGAGGGAAACTTAGTGGGAACAGGTGGCCATGCAGGATCATGGCGCATAGGGTCATTAGTAAGTTTTGAAAGATCAAGCAAGTTCAAAGTTGCCAGAAAAGGTAAACAGGGTTGAGTCGATGACATTTGATTAGCATAAACATGATATTGGGAATTTCCCACTACCTGTCTCATGTACTACTGGTTGGGGTTTCTCCCAGCTATCGGTTGTGAGGTAAAAGCATTAAAATTTCTCCACCCAAAAGAAAGCAGATTACTTCCTGGGGCAATGGTCCATTACGGCTGGGTATTAACCCCACTGATTTGTGGATTAATAATATTACCCCCCTCCTCCCGCAAACAGAGAAAGAGGGATACTCCCTGCGGGTATATTTGATGGATTTACATTATAACCTACGTAGGGGTTAAAGCTAGGTGTAGTTGTAACAGACGGTGCTATCATCGTACCCATAATACGCATAGATGCAGAGGGGATAAATCCTACAACATTTGTGGAAGCAATAATTTGAGGTATACCCTGGAACTATTGAGTGACAGGAGGTTGAGTAAAATTCACTGCAGGTATCCCTATCAAAGGGACATTATTTGGTCCAAACGTAGGGGTAGAAACTGAAGCAAATGTCGAAGCTTGTGAGATCGGCATGCCTATAGTACCAACATTAAAACTAAAGGACGGGCTCTAAGCAGAAGAAGTCTGCAAAGAGCTCGATGTTGCAGTGTTTGTAAAAGAAGGATTGACAATCCTTGTAGCCATATATGTTGTGGGAGTTTGAGGAACTCTTTTCTCATCTCTGTTAAATTTTGAGCATTAATTCACAATACTCTAGGATCTTTACTAAGAGAATAACATATACAGTATATCAATGCATGACAATCACAATAAGTATGGCAAGCATCACAAGAATCAAAAGCATAAGAGACAAGAGACAGAGAGTTTCCGTGGGGAAAACCCTAAGGTGAAAAACCCCACAACTTCCTCAGAGATAGAGAGAGCAATGGCTCAACCAAAGTAAAACCAAAATACACTGAGATAGTCTCCTAGTAGTAGATGATCCTCCTTCTCACTAGTGCGCCACTTTCTAAGTGAGAGAGATGTACTTTTTCGAATGATCTAAAATAGAGATCACCTGATCTCTATTTATACTAATCTGTTTTTCCAGTGACCTTATGGGGCCGACTTGTCTATCTAGATACATCCACAACATAATATATATATTTCAGGGCCGACCCCACACATGGTGGTCTAATAACCCATCGGCAAGTACACACACTTGCGACACTTGTCAATCCACATGACAACACTTCCTTATAGAGGAATAGCACATCTCTAATAAGGGTACAATAAATATAGATGAAATACATTCTGAAGTTACATATACATCAACACTCCCTCTTAACTAGGAAGGTATTTCTCAACACAGATCTACTAGACAAGTCTTCTTCTCGAGATCATCGTCATCGTCATCATCACTGCTACTATTATCTCAACCAATCTCTGACTCTACTCGTCATTGGAAGTTCTACAAAGCCAGTCCTTTTTCATATTGAATGTAGGCCCACCACCTACAGGTCTTCATCATTACTGGCCATACTGTGGAATTCTCAGGACTTATTATGTGTGTCACAAAACCTGGCTACAGCATCCCAGGCTATTACGAGCACACATATCTACCTGTCGGATCTCCCAGGAGCACATTACATGTGACCCATCACAAAACCTGGCTGAAGCATCCCAGGCTGTTACGAGCACACAGCTCTACCTGTCGGATCTCCTAGGAGCACATTACATGTGATCTCACCACAAAACCTGGCTAAAGCATCTCAGGATGTTACGAGCACACAGCTCTACGTGTCGGATCTCCCAGGAGCAAATTACATGTGGTCCACAACAAAACCTAGCTAAAGCATCTGAGGCCTTTTTCATCCTGTCC
The DNA here is from genome assembly GCA_027924585.1 of Larix kaempferi. Taxonomy (NCBI): domain Eukaryota; kingdom Viridiplantae; phylum Streptophyta; class Pinopsida; order Pinales; family Pinaceae; genus Larix; species Larix kaempferi. Next base: position 11,929,315 of record BSBM01000762.1, on the reverse strand, counting down.
AGATCTCCCAGGAGCAAATTACATGTGTTCATGGCAAAACCTGGCTGAAGCATCTGAGGCCTTTTTCATCCTATCCAGATCTCTAAGGAGCAAATTACATGCCATAGGACAGAATCTCGCAAATCATCTCAGGATGTTACGGGTACACAACTCCGACCTAAAGATCTCCTAGGGCACAAATTACATGTCCTCCCAGAGCAATGTCTCGAAAGAGCATCCCAGGCTGTTATGGGCATGCAACTCTGACCTATAGGATCTCCCAAACATGCTCATCTACACAACCTGATCCACAGCCACAAAGTATCATCTAATTCTCACCATCCATCATCCTGATGTACACATGATCATCCTGATCATCATCACTGCAACATCCTGTTGCATGTCATCTGGAGAAGCTCGTCATCCACGATCATCCTGATCATACAATGCATCTACCTGATTCACACCAAGTATTTACCTGATACATATCATCAGACATAGTGTATCCATCTGATGCATAGATACATGATCCACACAATGTATCCATCAACATATATGATCTACCTGATCATACCTGATACATAGTCCAAGCATCCAACATGATGCATATACAAAATACATACAAATGATCCAATCGATCATATCCAGCATCCAACATGATTCGTACATACATATAAATGATCCAACTAATCATATCCAACATCCAACATGATGCATACATACATATAAATGATCCAACTGATCATACAAAGTAGAAACTAGAACATCATCCTGATTCTCATCATCCAGCGCTTACATCCACAGCCATGTGAAGGATCCTCCTTCCAACATGCTTGGAATGGCTTCAGCAAATGTGTCCATCACTTCTTCCTCGAAGTGTCCTCAATCTGAAGAACACCAAGCCTCTCCCTGAAGTACTCGAACTTCACCCTGGCTAGTGGCTTCGTCAGCACATCTGCAATCTGCTCATCCGTCGCAACATACAGGATCTTCACAGCTCCTCTCTGCACCATATCCCTGATATATTGATATTTGATCTCTATGTGTTTCAACCTGTCAAGAAACACTGGGTTCTCAAATAGCTTCACACAACACTGGTTATCGCAGAAGATACCAGTAGCATCCAACGGGAGATCAAATAACTCAAACAGTAGCTTCTGTAGCCATACTACCTCAAAACTAGCTGAACAGGATGCAACATACTCTGCCTCAGCTGTACTCAGTGCTACGTAGTACTGCTTCCTGCTAAACCAAGAGATCACACCTAATCCCATACTGAAGCAACACCCAGATGTGCTATTCCTATCTGCAGCACTGCCAGCCCAATCTGAATCAACATAACCCTGCAGGTTAAACTTTTGATTTGCTTCATACTTAAGCCCATAATCCACTGTACCCTTCAGGTACCTCAAAACATGCTTTATAGCAACCAGGTGAACACGCCTCGGATCTATTAGGAACTGGCTCAATGTATTCACAGCAAAGAAAATATCTGGTCTCGTGTTCGTCAGGTACATCAAGGACCCAATCATCTGACGATACATAGAGACATCAACCGGCTTAGATGAAGCATCGCATAGAAGCTTCATATTCGATGCCATAGGTGTGGCCATGGCCTTGCAATCCATCATCCTGAATCTCTTCAGGATATCTACTATGTACTTCACTTGACCAAGGAAGATCCCACCTGCTCTCTGCCACACCTCCATACCTAGGAAATAATGCATCATTCCCAAATCTTTCATATCGAACTCAGCAGCAAGCTTCCTCTTAGTATCTGCAGTCAATTTGTCATCTCATGTTACAAATAAGTAATCCACATATAGGAGTAGAACCACAGGATTCCCTTCTTCAACCTTGTAGTAAAGGTTGGAATCCGCTTTACTCTTGGTAAAGCCCAAACTAGATAGGAAACTGTCCATCCTACCATACCAGGTTCTGGGAGCTTGTTTCAAGCCATACAAGGCTTTCTTCAATCTACACGCATATGACTCCCTGTCATGTATTTCGAAACCGAGTGGATGCTCCACATATACTTCCTCTTCAACTACACCATTCAAGAAAGCAGTCTTGACATCCATCTGGTGTATTTTCCATTTCATCGCTGCAGCCAGGGAAAGTACTGTTCTGAAGGAAGTATACCTAGCTACACATGCAAAAGTTTCTTCATAATCTATTCCCTCTTTCTGAGAGAAGCCATGAGCTACGAATCTTTCCTTGTATTTCTCCACACTGCCATCTGCAGCATCCTTGATTTTGTAAATCCATTTGGAAGTCACAACAGACTTCTCTTTAGGTCTTGGGACAACATCCCAAACATCATTCTTCATTATTGATTGATATTCCTCAACCATGGCATCCTTCCATTCTTTCTTTTCCGTTGCTTCTTCATAACTGGAAGGCTCTTTCTTCATAATGTCACAAAGTAAAGCAACATAGATGGTATGTGATCTGGTTCTCTTCTTTGCTCTATGTTCCTCTTCTAGAATGCCAAATCTTTCTGCATCTTGAATGAGCTCTCTAACCCATGCAAGTTTCCTCTTGTGAGAGTTATCCTCACGGGGTGGATCTACAGGTTCTTGCAGATCTTCAAACTCACGAACAACTTTTGGAACTGCTTCAGTCATGGTAGTGTTTTGAAATCTAGTTTCCTTAGGTTCTTCATAAACCTCGATCGGTGCCTTCCTTGATTTGATGAATGCTGAGTTTTCATCAAATGTCACATCCCTGCTGACATCAATCTTCTTGAACCCTGGAAAGTATATTCTATAAGCCTTCGAGCATTCACTGTAACCCACAAAGATACCCTTCTTTCCTGAAGGATCTAGTTTGGTCCTCTTTTCCTTTGGGACATGAGTGAATACTGGACAACCAAATATTCTGAGATGGTTGACTTCAGGTTTCTTACCATAAAAGACCTCTTCTGGTGTCTTCTTGTCCAATATCTTGTGGGGTGTTTTGTTCTGCACATATACAATTGTTCTAGCTGCTTCTGCCCATAGATGCATAGGTAGATCCTAGTCATGGACCATTTCTCTTGCTGCTTCCATGATTGTTATGTTCTTCCTTTCTGCAACTCCATTCTGTTGTGGATTGTAAGGAGCAGTCAACTCCCTCTTAATTCCTAAATCACTGCAAAGCTTCTTGAAGTCACCTGAGGTGAATTCTCCACCATTGTCGGATCTGAATGTTTTGATCTTGTTTTCAGTTTGATTCTCCATCAAGGTTTTGAATTCCTTAAACTTATCAAACACCTCATCTTTGTTCTTCAAGAAGTATACCCAAGTCTTCCTAGAGAAGTCATCAATAAATTAGACATAGTAAACATACCCACTTAGAGAACTGGATGACATAGGACCACATACATATGAGTGGATGATTTCCAGGATGTCTTTTTCCTTGATTTCACTACTTGGGAAAGCCTTCTTAATGTTCTTACCTTTTGCACATCCTTTGCAAACACCTTCATGTTTGGTCTTGATTTCAGGAAGACCCTCTACAACCTTGCTTGCAATTGGAAGTGCCCTATAGTGCATATGAGCAAGTCTTCTATGCCAAAGTTCACTTGGCTCCATGGATTCATGTACCATGGCATGTTCAGGTTGTCCCTTCAGTTTATACAAACCTCCCTCTTGCTCTCTAATCACTATTGCATCATCTATGTTCTTTCCCTTTCTCCACATTAGGACTTGGCCATCCACAAATGCTACCCTCATACCTTTTGCATCCAATGCAGATATGGAGAGTAAGTTCTTATTTAGCCCAGGTACATAAAGAACTCCTTTCATCTTCAAAGATTTTCCAAAATCTAGGTTGTAGGAGGCTTCACCACTTCCTTTGATTGGGTATTGATAATCATCCCCAAGTTTCACCTTATGGGGTGATTCATGTTCATATAGATTCACAAAAGATTCCTTAAATGCAGTCATGTGTTTGGAAGCCCCACTATCAATCAACCAATCATTACAACCATGGGAGATGGTACCTGTGAGAGCAGAGATCAGAACATACTCTTCTTCACTTGATGAGTTATCATCACTTTCTTCCCTAGCCTTCTTCTTAGGTGGTTCATCATCCTCAGCAGCATGAGCATGAAACCTTCTTTTGTTTCCCTTCTTCTTCTTATTGGAGTTGTTGTTGTGATTCTTGTTCTTGGGACAATTTATGGCAATATGTCCTTTCTCCTTACAAGTGAAGCATATTCTTCTTTCTTTGAAGTGAGGTGAAGATTTCTTGGAGTGAGATGGCTCTCTCTTGGACTTCCCTTTCTTGGTGTGAGCTGCGAGAGCTTGATCTTCATTCCCCATCTTTTCTTCTCGTGCCACAAGCCTTGCTTCTTCTTGTGAGCATTCTTTCCGTATTCTACCGAAGGAAATCAACTTCTTTCTTGCACAGATTCCTTGAATGAAGGAGTCCCATGACCTAGGTAATCCATTCAGAGTGGTCATGACAACTTCACCATTCTCTACCATTTCATCCACTACTTCTAGTTGTTCCTTGATCTGGGAGACTCTTGAAAAATAAGATTGAATGGCTTCTCCATTCTGAAAATTTACTCCTTTCAATTGGTTTCGCAGGGTCATCTTCCGATTTATGTTCTTCCCTTCAAATAACTTGGTCAAAGAGTCAAACATCTCTTTGGGTGTCTTTAGAGAAGACACATGGGGTATGAGATGGTCTTTGATAGAATCGACAATAATTCTCTTTGTCTTGACCAAGTTCTTCTTATGCAATACGTTAGCCTCTTCATCCTCTGGGATAGGGATGTCTTCTTTTATATATGAGTCCAACTCATTCTCTTCCAGGATTAACCCAATCCTATACCTCCAAGCTCAAAAGTTATCAGCCCCTTCAAGCTTATCCTCAAGCTTGGTGTGGTGAAACATTTTAAAGAGTACTTCAAATGGAAATAGAAAAGATTTAGGTCTTACCACTTGAAATGCTAAAAACTCGATCTGGTCCCGGATTAGGGTTTGTCAGAAAAACCCTAAAAATTCAAAATGTGAATTTCAAATTTCTGAGAGGATAGAAAGATGCACCTTGATGAGCTGATCAGCCTGGTGCATTCATAATTTGAGATCAGCAAAGTTTTACCCTTCAGATTTTCCTTTTTGTCCTCTCGGGCTCACTAGGGAGAGCCCTGAATTAGGGTTTGAGTTTCTCGGAGATCTGCCCAGCCAAAAATCTTGATCCAAAGCTCTAAACTTTGACTTTTGCAAGGAGCTTCCAGTGGTGTCTTCAGATTCCAAAAATTCCTCTTTTTATGGAAACCCTAATTTTTAGGGCCAAATCTGAAAATGTTCGGAATTGAATTCTGATTGGACAGATAGATGCGTCTTGATGAGTATAGTCAATCTACTATACTTGTTTTCCAAAATCTGTGGAGAGAAACCCAATAAACAAGAATCTCAAGTTTCTGTCACTGTAAAATGTCTTCTTCTCAGGTTAGCTTTGATACCATGTTAAATTTTGAGCATTAATTCACAATACTCTAGGATCTTTATTGAGAGAATAACATATACAGTATATCAATGCATGACAATCACAATAAGTATGACAAGCATCACAAGAATCAAAAGCATAAGAGACAAGAGACATAGAGTTTCCATGGGGAAAACCCTAAGGTGAAAAACCCCACAACTTCCTCAAAGATAGAGAGAGCAATGGCTCAACCAAAGTACAACCAAAATACACTGAGATAGTCTCCTAGTAGCAGATGATCCTCCTTCTCACTAGTGTGCCACTTTCTGAGTGAGAGAGATGTACTTTTCTGAATGATCTAAAATAGAGATCACCTGATCTCTATTTATACTAATCTGTTTGCCCAGTGACCTTATGGGGCCGACTTTTCTATCTAAATACATCCACAATATAATATATATATTTCAGGGCCGACCCCACACATGGTGATCTAATAACCCATCGTCAAGTACACACACTTGCGACACTTGTCAATCCACATGGCAACACTTCCTTATAGAGGAATAACACATCTCTAATAAGGGTACAATATGTTAAAATTCAATATGCTAAGACAGAAAATAGCAGCATTACATTCCATTTCACAATAATAGCATATACAGGATCACTGAAGAAACAACAAGCACAGCATAAACACAAGAGACAGAGATTTATCCTGGGAAACCCTCATGGGGTAGAAAACCCAGCAAAGCTTCCTCAATATAGATGACCAACAATATACAAAGATGAAACCCTGAGACATGATCTCCTCCTCCACAATAGCAGACCTCTCCTCCACAAGTGCGCTATCCTCAAGTGTGTGAGTGTATCAAATGAGGAACACACCTCCTCTATTTATACACTACTCTGATATGTATTTTACACAAGTACATGTAGGCTCGTATTTAACCATTAGGTTAAATACCCCATTATAACTGACTGGGCCGACCCCCACATGGTGGGTCTAATAACCCTAGTTACCACACCCAACTCGGAGGAATAAACATCTCCGGATTTATAGTATAATCACATCGGAGGTATGGAACATCTCCGGAATAAATAATATACAAATATAATATTCTTTGAAGTTACAATATTTCAACACTCCCCCTTAACGAGAAGGATATTATAACAGTATCTGCACGAGCAAGGAGTCATCAACATCATACATGATACATCTATAAATCATTGGAAGCTTTCTCAACATCATCAGTAACTCAAGCAGTTACTGGAACATCAACATCTTCAGTACTGAGTCCTTATCTTCTGCAGCACTCGAACAACTACAACAACATCAACATCTGGATCCTCACGATCATCAGTATCGTCATCTCACGATCATTAGCATCGTCATCACACGATCATCAGCATCGTCATCACACGATCATCAGCATCGTCATCTCACGATCATCAGCATCGTCATCACACGATCATCAACATCGTCATCACACGATCATCAGCATCGTCATCACACGATCATCAGCATCGTCATCTCACGATCATCAGCATCGTCATCACATGATCATCAGCATCGTCATCACACGATCATCAGTATCATCATCACACGATCGTCAGCATCGTCATCAACACAGGTATCCATAACAATACAAGTATCCACATCATTAGTACAAGTATTCATGCCAATACAAGTATACATATCATCAATACAAGTATCCATACTGATACAAGTAATCATGTCATCAATACATGTATCCTACCGATACAAGTAACCACATCATCAATACAAGTATCCATACCGATACAAGTAACCACGTCATCAATACTAGTATCCTACCGATACAAGTAACCACATCATCAATACAAGTATCCTACCGATACAAGTAACCACATCATCAATACAAGTATCCTACCGATACAAGTAACCACATCATCAATACAAGTATCCTACCGATACAAGTAACCACATCAAAAATCACTTTCTCGGAGACCATACGTCTACGGATCAATTCAGGGACCGAAGTCCGGGGATGATACAATCCCCACTTCTCGGAGACCATACGTCTACGGATCAATTCAGGGACCGCAGTCCAAGGATGATACAATCCCCACTTTTCGGAGACCTCACGTCTACGGATCAATTCAGGGACCTAAGTCTGGGGATGATACAATCCCCACTTCTCGGAGACCTCACGTCTACGGATCAATTCAGGGACCTAAGTCTGGGGATGATACAATCCCCACTTTTCGGAGACCTCACGTCTACGGATCAATTCAGGGACCTAAGTCCGGGGATGATACAATCCCTACTTCTCGGAGACCTCACGTCTACAGATCAATTCAGGGACCTAAGTCCGGGGATGATACAATCCCCACTTTTCGGAGACCATACGTCTACGGCTCTCTTTAGGACTGAAAGTCCAGGGATGATCCAATCCCCTCAACTGTCCACTAAGGACTTCATTCTTGGAGACCTCACGTCTACGGCTCTCTTTAGGACTGAAAGTCCAGGGATGATCCAATCCCCTCAACTGTCCACTAAGGACTTCATTCTCGGAGACCTCACGTCTACGGCTCTCTTTAGGACTGAAAGTCCAGGGATGATCCAATCCCCTCAACTGTCCACTAAGGACTTCATTCTCGGAGACCTCACGTCTACGGCTCTCTTTAGGACTGAAAGTCCAGGGATGATCCAATCCCCTCAACTGTCCACTAAGGACTTCATTCTCGGAGACCTCACGTCTACGGCTCTCTTTAGGACTGAAAGTCCAGGGATGATCCAATCTCCTACCTGTCCACTAAGGACTTCATTTTCGGAGACCATACGTCTACGGATCTATTCAGGGACCGAAGTCCAGGGATGATACAATCCCTATCTGTCCACTAAGGACTTCATTTTCGGAGACCATACGTCTACGGATCTATTCAGGGACCGAAGTCCAGGGATGATACAATCCCTACCTGTCCACTAAGGACTTCATTTTCGGAGACCATACGTCTACGGATCTATTCAGGGACCAAAGTCCAGGGATGATACAATCCCTACCTGTCCACTAAGGACTTCATTTTCGGAGACCATACGTCTACGGCTCACTTTAGAACATGTGTTCAAGGATGATACAATCCCCACATGTATTCTCATCAATACAAGTACAAGTATCCTCAACCATACACGTACATTAATCAATACATGTGTCATCAAAAGTATGTATTCTTACCAATACATCTTATCATCAAAAGCATGTATTCTCACCAATACATCTATCATCAAAAGCATGTATTCTTACTAATACATATAACATCAAAAGCATGTATAAGTAAAACTAAGTATTCTAAGTATACGAGTCCTAAATCTAAATATTTCTAAGTATCTAGGTGTAGAGAACAGGTTACCTCATCATCGACCTTGTTGTTCGATGAGACAATCTCATCATCAGTGACTATACTACTCCCCCTTTCGAGGAGGGTCCTTTTGAGCTACACCAAGCTTGTCTCGAAAGTATTCAAATTTCACTCGAGACAGAGGCTTGGTTAGTATGTTGGTAACTTCTTCACTCGAGGTAGAGGTTTGGTTAGTACATCGGTAACCTGTTACGAATTCAAACTTTATAGTTCCTTTCTGTGTCATATCTTGTTAGATCCCTATGATCTTTGACTTATCATGGAACACTGGATTCTATGTCATCTTGATACAACTCTATTTGTCACATAGGATCACAGTTGGTTCTATCTCTAAGTCAAACAATCCTGAAGCCAAACTTCTTCACAACTAGCAGAGCAAACAGCCATATATTCTGCTTGTGCTGAGAGCCACACTAGACTGCTTCCAGCTAAACCACGAGATCATGGCTAATCCTAGACAATAACATCCTCTTGATGTGTTCTTCTTGTCTGATACACTTTCTGCCCAATCAGCATCTGAGTAGCCATCTGAAGTCATGATCTCCAAGATAGCACAGATCAAAGTCTATCGTATCCTTTAGGTGCCTCATTACATGCTTTGCAACTATCAGGTGAAAACATCTAGTTTCCACTAGATACTGACTCAAGGTATTCACAACAAAGCATATATCTAATCTAGTATATGTTAGAAACATCAATGACCCAATAATTTGACTGTACAGAGTTATATCCACTAACTCTGATGAGTTATCCCCTAACAGCTTCAAGTTGGAATCCATAAGAGTGGCCATTCCAACACCTCAAGTCATATTTCTCATCATACTTTCCCTGGTTGAGAAATATTCCTTCTGAGCCTTGCCATACTTCCAGACCTAGGAAGTAAAGCGTCAATTTGAGATCTTTCATTTTCATTTCTGCATTGAATGATCTTCTGCATATCTATCTGTGCCATCTCTCGTTAGATGGGTCTACTAATATGAGCCTTAATATCATTCGAACTCTGTGGTGAGTTCCTTCTTGCATCCATGTCATTTGTGTATAGAAATCATATTCAACCTTGTAGCAAAGGTTGAGATCCACATCACCCATGGTGATCATTAAGCTTATCAATTTATTATCGATCCTAGGTACCTATACAGAACCTGATTCACACTTCTTCTTTAATTACACCATACTTGGAGCAAACATCTTGTCGTGATTCTCTTCCCCTTTCTAAGAGAATCTTTTAGCCATGAGCCTTCTATATTTTGTTTGATTTGTAAATCTTCTTGTTTGAACATCCACCACTTGTACGGTGTCCATCATTCTTCATGACCTTTTCTACAAATCAAAATTAAGTACATGATTAGTAATACTTCATAATCATCAAATCATATTGACATGATAACCTATTATGCATACAGATATTATTTACATAGTGATGCAACTATTTTGACCAATACTTTGGCACAACACTTTCCCATATCCTGTATGCATACAGTGGCTATCTAGATGCCTTCCATCTCTACCAGAACATACTATCGAGAGTGTGCACAACTCTCAGCATGTCAGCAAAGAGGTTTCATTCTAGACAAGCAACAATGGAATGTTTGTCCAACTTACCAATCATATGCATATTAGTAGTATACTGTTCAATGTTCTATGAATATTTACACTCAGCATGATATATTATAGGAATACAAATATGCATACAACCTATTACAGGCAATATCATTACTATTTCAAATAACAACTCAAATACTTATCTTTTATGTTTGTGTGGCTGCCTCCCGCTTGATCTTCTGTATGTCTTTTGAACTTCTATTCATTCTGTACCACTGTGCATGCTCAAGAGTCATCCTCATGATCTCATACACAAACATACACTCATTAGTATATTCTAAATGCTCACAATGAGTGGGGGAAGGTTTTGCAACCTCCGAGACCTACGAAGAGGTTGGTCCTCCACATCTATATAAAAAGAAAACTAAGTAAAAAACCTAGTGGCCACTACGACTAAGGAGAAAACAACATACCACAAAAAATTTCCTAAGTGATCAAACCAAGAAATACAAGACAAATAATCTCAGAAGCAAGTCTGGGATGATGAGGGCCCATAACAAACTAATATAGTATCGACGGTCAGTTACGCGGCGTCCAATGGAAGTCCTTTGGGTGCAAACGTTTGAATCACCAAACCGCTCTCCCGGGATTACTGGCAAAGGGTTACCTTTCGCATCTGTCCGAGGTGAAGTGGAAAAATCCTTCCAGTCTACCTGTGTAGAGCCCTACGGTTATGATACTAGGGATACCACCAATACGAAAAAAAATGAGGGAATAGTTGTCAGCCTAGCCAAGATGCATGGGCAGGGTAGCAAAGCCTGAAATCCAAAATCACTTTAAAAGTACTACTGGACTGTCATGTCCCAAATTTGTAATTGGGTCACAATGGCCTAATCACATTAGCCATATTCATTAGAGTTTGTAAAATTGATGTTAAGGGTCAAATAATTGCCAAGGAGGAAAATTACTAGTTTCCTAGGTTTGGGGTGGAAGCTTTGGGATTTGGAATAAGGGGGATAATAAATGATGTTTAGACATTGGAAGGGTTCAAGTATTTAATAAATAGAGTGAATAAAGAAATTCAAGAGAAATCCTAGGTGACAAATGGTTTTGGAAACATATGGAGGATGTGGGACCCACACTAGCTTGATTTTTCATAATACATGGTATATCTCTTTTGCAAATTCAAATTAATGGGAATGTGAACACTCTTGGGTGAGTTGGTAAGTCATAAAACATGTCATTGAGCATCTTAGGTCGAATTGGGAAGGATTGGTAACCTCCATGGAAGATAAAGAGTCAAAGTGGAAGTTTGTGGACACTTGGGCTAGATTCCCTAGCCCCTATGACACCAATGATGGAGCATCTATGACAACTATGACAAATTGCAGACCTGACCTCTGACATCTGACCACTATGACATGTCAGCCCCAAAAATAGGCTCAAGGAAGTCAAATTTGGGAGTTGGAGAAGCCAAAGAGACCCAAAATCGAATTTGGGAGAAGATGGAAGGTTGGAACTAGGAGACAAGTGGCAAATGTGGAATATTTCCTAAATGGAAATCTATTGAATCTATTGAGAGGATTTCGACCCTTAGAAGGCTAATGTTGGTTATAAAATGTAGAAATGAAGTATGAGAATGGCTTTTGATCATTTGTAGAATTTGCAATTGCATTTGTGAAGAGGGAGAGCTAGTGGATGACTAGTTTCTTGCCTTAGCCAATTTCGAGGGTGAAAGATTCCCATCCAAGTTGGCAATTGGAAAGGCCATTCAGACCTTTCATTTGGAGCTTTAATGGAGTCTTTATTTGCAGGTGTAAGCTACAGGGAAGCTCATGGTTTCTTCTATTGCAGCTCGCTCCTTCAACCATTTCCAGTTTTGATGGCATATTCTTGATCCTTGAGGGAGGGCGTTTTTGGTGAGCTATTGTACTATTTGGGGGAGCTTCTAATGCCCCATTTATTTTGTAATATGAAGTAAATACTCTGTTCTTCATCTCCAGAAAGTTTCAGGTCGAAATTCCAAGTAGAAATGTATAAATCTCATTTTTAATGGAAGAACAATGCCATTTCCCCACTACCTTGTTGTGAACCAATGTATTGATAATGATTTCGAATGAATGGATGATTCTATGATATATTTGTGATCAATATACTGCCATGGATGTATTCTACAAGTTTCATGTACTGTACTTGAGCATTTGAAGCATTTTTACTCAGTTTAGTTGTATTGGGAGGTGAAATAGTGCCATTTCCCCAAGGGTCGAATTGGGGATTTTTGCAGTTGAATGGGAGAGGGTGAGAACAGTTGTAATAAACCATTAATGGTGCATATGATACCTTAATAACATACTTAACACATTACATACCTCTGTTCATAAATTTGAGTGGGTTTGGAGGCATTTGGGAAGCCATTTTCAGTACTTACCTCAGGGGGATTTGAACCCCAAATTACTAGTAAAATTGCATACTTGGTCCAGAATCTTAAGAGAGTTTGAAGAGGTCTTTTGGTGGCCATATGTTATCCCTGAACATCATATTCAATTCCTAATATCATTCATAAACCTTCCTTGAAGATTTGAAGGCATTTGGAGTCAATTTGAGACCTAGAGACCAATACTAGTCAAAGGGAAATCACTAGTAAAGTTACCTACATTGACCAGAATTGAAAGAGTATTTGCAGAAGTGTTTTAAAGGTACAAAGGCATCCCTGAAACACATATTTATGTTGTAATATCATTCATATACCTTCTCAGAAGATTTGGGATCATTTGGGGCAAATTTGGGACCTAGAGATCGAAACTAGTCCAAGGTCGAACCAAGGAAAAAAGTGAAAAATTGCAATTTTAATAAAATTCCTAACAAGGGACATTACAGTGGTATCAGAGCATGATCTTGGCACCTGATGTGGTATAATATTCATGAGGACAATAATTCAGGTACCACCATTAGATATTGAAACCAAAAGTGCTTTTGTTGAAGAAGAAAAAAAAAAGTAGGAGAAGAAGAGCAAATTTTTTGAGGAAACTATGACTAGGGATGAAAAGGGAGCCTCATATGATGGTGAGGAGCATATAAAAATTATGAAAACAATATTTGAAGATATGACCAAGCAAATTAAGGAAGGATTCGAATTGTTTTCTATCGAACTTGTGGAAAAAATTATTGATTTTAAGGAAACCAAGGGGCAAAATGCATCAGCTTGCTTGAAGGAGCAAAAGGAAGAGACATCACAAGATCATGAAGAAGATTCTATTGAAAATATGGAAGATCATTTCGAGACACCTTCTAGCTTAGACATGAACCAAAGAGCATCTACTGATGGATGCTTAAACTATGAAGGAGTACCTACTGATGGGTGCTCACACCTCTATGTTGGTGACATAGAGATCACGTTTGAAAGTGTTTCTACAAGTACAAGTGTCATTAAGCATGATAATGAAGACCTTGTAGCGGTTGAAGAAGAACCAAGATCAACTTCCCCATCACCACTTGAGCTTCATGAAGTTGGTCCAAGCAAAATTGAAGAAGATGAGGAGGTTCATTTGCAAGAGCCTCATTTTCTTGAAGGGTCCTTAAAGATGAATGAAAATAATATCCAAGAGTCCCTCAGCATTCTCCATGACACTCAAGCATTGGTGTCAAATTCTTGTTGGAGAGCTACTTCATTGGAGGAAACATCCTTCCTTGAAGACATGGAGAAGATTCAAAGAGCAATGTGCCACATCAAAGGTAATTTCATGTCTTTGCTTTTTGATAGAAACCATTTGTTTGAGCTTAATGAATTGTTACATGATGCATACTTGAAGAATAATGAGGATATTCATAAGCTCACAATTCAAAATGAGCAACTTCTTGAAAAGTTGCAAGATACTTGTTTTTCCTCCTATGTTTCAGATTGTCAAATGGTAGATTGTTTGGAGGATTCTCATGACATGGTGGATCATGAGAAATGTGAAAATTTGAATGTTCTTGATGTGTTTGAAGATGAACTTGAAGAGATCCAAACACTTGATGTGGTGGAAGAGGAATTTGAATTGCCTCTTGATGAAGGTTATGCAATTTTTAAAGAAGAGCATGATTCCTCTACATTGGAACCAAACTATGACAAAGAGTTCACACTTTTGAAGGAGCTGCATGATACTACCCATATGGATCCTTCCCATGATGAAACTTCTGCACTTTTTGATCATTTGGGTGAGTTAGTTCATTCTCCTACTTCCTACAATTCCATGTTTTGCAACATTAGTCTCAATGAAGTATGGGTGAAAGGGTTCTTTTTGATGGTGCCACATGAGGAGCATGGAACTCCTAGATTTAACTTTTATGATGACATGGTTGGAGCACATTCTTATTCACATTTGCAGCAGCATCATTTGTCACTTTATGATGATTCACATCTACATGGATGTACCTATGATATGGATTTGAGTCACTTGAAGACTCATGGTTTTTCTTGCTCAACACTGGGTTCATTTTATGTTAGAGGAACTTCATCCAACACTTGTGTGAATAGATTTATGATGGGAGAACATTTTTGTTGGCAGCCACATACTTTGTTACATCTTTATGATTCTCACATTCATGGATGTATGGGTGAGACTTCTTTGAGTAATTTGAAGTCTCCTTGTTTTTTCTGCTCATTATTTGGTTCAGATTTTAGTGGAGATTCTTCATTCACTTCTTGGATGAAAGAATACATGGTTGAATATTTTGATGCATATCACATCCTTTTGGAGCAGCATTATAGGACATGGGATCCTCACCTATGTCATTGGAGCAGATTTGATTGGTCACTTGAAGCTTGTATGCACTTGGAAAATGGTGGTCTACTTGCTTGGAGGTATAAGCACTTTCATGACTCTTTGATGAAGCATATCCTAGATGTACATTTTCATTATGTTGTTATGTACTTTGATGATATATATTTGGTACTCATGATGTTTGGAAGAATGCATACAAGAAAATGGGATCCAGGAATCCTCTTATCTAATGGTGTAGGTTGGAGAGCACTCTTAATTGTTGGGGTGCAATACAAGCAATGGGACCCTGGAATAATTTTTGTCTCATTGGTTTCATTTTTTGGGGGAAGCAAGCAGTATGGGAGATGGATTCCCCACTTAATAAAGTGATTTTAATCAGAGTAGTGCAGCAGCAAGCATGGTGGTTCCTCTCTAAAATATTCATGGAAACTCAAAGACTCAAGGTTTGGCAATTCAATGGCAACTTCAAAGAATTATACAGAAAGCAGGTTCTTCAACACCCATGTTTGAAATTGCTTGAGGACAAGCAATATTGGGAAGGGAGGATTTGTCATGTCCCAAATTTGTAATTGGGTCACAATGGCCTAATCACATTAGCCATATTCATTAGAGTTTGTAAAATTGATGTTAAGGGTCAAATAATTGCCAAGGAGGAAAATTACTAGTTTCCTAGGTTTGGGGTGGAAGCTTTGGGATTTGGAATAAGGGGGATAATAAATGATGTTTAGACATTGGAAGGGTTCAAGTATTTAATAAATAGAGTGAATAAAGAAATTCAAGAGAAATCCTAGGTGACAAATGGTTTTGGAAACATATGGAGGATGTGGGACCCACACTAGCTTGATTTTTCATAATACATGGTATATCTCTTTTGCAAATTCAAATTAATGGGAATGTGAACACTCTTGGGTGAGTTGGTAAGTCATAAAACATGTCATTGAGCATCTTAGGTCGAATTGGGAAGGATTGGTAACCTCCATGGAAGATAAAGAGTCAAAGTGGAAGTTTGTGGACACTTGGGCTAGATTCCCTAGCCCCTATGACACCAATGATGGAGCATCTATGACAACTATGACAAATTGCAGACCTGACCTCTGACATCTGACCACTATGACATGTAAGCCCCAAAAATAGGCTCAAGGAAGTCGAATTTGGGAGTTGGAGAAGCCAAAGAGACCCAAAATCGAATTTGGGAGAAGATGGAAGGTTGGAACTAGGAGACAAGTGGCAAATGTGGAATATTTCCTAAATGGAAATCTATTGAATCTATTGAGAGGATTTCGACCCTTAGAAGGCTAATGTTGGTTATAAAATGTAGAAATGAAGTATGAGAATGGCTTTTGATCATTTGTAGAATTTGCAATTGCATTTGTGAAGAGGGAGAGCTAGTGGATGACTAGTTTCTTGCCTTAGCCAATTTCGAGGGTGAAAGATTCCCATCCAAGTTGGCAATTGGAAAGGCCATTCAGACCTTTCATTTGGAGCTTTAATGGAGTCTTTATTTGCAGGTGTAAGCTACAGGGAAGCTCATGGTTTCTTCTATTGCAGCTCGCTCCTTCAACCATTTCCAGTTTTGATGGCATATTCTTGATCCTTGAGGGAGGGCGTTTTTGGTGAGCTATTGTACTATTTGGGGGAGCTTCTAATGCCCCATTTATTTTGTAATATGAATTAAATACTCTGTTCTTCATCTCCAGAAAGTTTCAGGTCGAAATTCCAAGTAGAAATGTATAAATCTCATTTTTAATGGAAGAACAATGCCATTTCCCCACTACCTTGTTGTGAACCAATGTATTGATAATGATTTCGAATGAATGGATGATTCTATGATATATTTGTGATCAATATACTGCCATGGATGTATTCTACAAGTTTCATGTACTGTACTTGAGCATTTGAAGCATTTTTACTCAGTTTAGTTGTATTGGGAGGTGAAATAGTGCCATTTCCCCAAGGGTCGAATTGGGGATTTTTGCAGTTGAATGGGAGAGGGTGAGAACAGTTGTAATAAACCATTAATGGTGCATATGAGACCTTAATAACATACTTAACACATTACATACCTCTGTTCATAAATTTGAGTGGGTTTGGAGGCATTTGGGAAGCCATTTTCAGTACTTACCTCAGGGGGATTTGAACCCCAAATTACTAGTAAAATTGCATACTTGGTCCAGAATCTTAAGAGAGTTTGAAGAGGTCTTTTGGTGGCCATATTTTATCCCTGAACATCATATTCAATTCCTAATATCATTCATAAACCTTCCTTGAAGATTTGAAGGCATTTGGAGTCAATTTGAGACCTAGAGACCAATACTAGTCAAAGGGAAATCACTAGTAAAGTTACCTACATTGACCAGAATTGAAAGAGTATTTGCAGAAGTGTTTTAAAGGTACAAAGGCATCCCTGAAACACATATTTATGTTTTAATATCATTCATATACCTTCTCAGAAGATTTGGGATCATTTGGGGCAAATTTGGGACCTAGAGATCGAAACTAGTCCAAGGTCGAACCAAGGAAAAAAGTGAAAAATTGCAATTTTAATAAAATTCCTAACAAGGGACATTACATGGACCCCCCCCGTACGCAAATCAGCTCTGGTTTATGGTTGAGAGGAAAGTGAGGGGGTATCCTCAATAGTTCCAATCGCCCACGACCTCGTGGTTAACTCTGGTTTGAGTAGAGCATTCCCAGGATATTTTGATAGAGGTGGATTTACCTAATATATAGTCTTACTATGATTGTTGAGTAATGAAGCCGATTTCGGGTAGTTTAAGGTGATTTAAACCTGAAACCCTAGCCTAAGCTAGTTGATGATGTGTATACCTAAAAAGAAAAAGGTTTCTAGTTAATTTTATTAAGATTTCTTTTTAAGGGATACTTTTTACTCAATAAGGGTAGTGAAGTGTGTGGAATGGTTTTGACAGAAAGAAAAGTGCGTGTAAAAAATGCATAAACTTCACAAAGTACAAATACAATATACAAGTGAATATCTTCCAAAGTTACAAATACATCAACACTCCCTCTTAACTAGGAAGTTATTCTCTTGACACAAGTCATCAATATTGTTAACACCCAAAAAGTGCTCACTGCCTCATCTACCCCATTGCATGACTCATTTGTCCATATTTCCTACCTTATTTGCCTCCAAAACCTTAAAATACCATTAAAAAGCCTCCAAAAGGCCAAAAAACCCCTTTTTCCCCCAAAATAATCCAAAATTCCTCCAAAATAGCAAAAACCCTCTAAAAAGGGAATAAAAAATACAAAAAAAGAGGAAAAAGGAGGAAAAAGGAAAGCAAAAACCTTATATAGCTGACCTAAACCATATGGCGCCCAAAACCATGGGTCAGCACTCCACCACTAAAAACCTATAAATAGGTGATGGAGGCTCTCCATTTTTTATCCACAGTCATCCATATCCTTACTCTGCCAAAATCACTCCTGAAACCCTAGCTCACCCTTGAGCTACTTTCACATTTGAGTGCCCCTTTGGCCCATTTCCAAAACCCTTTGGAGAAGGAAAAAGGAACAACACTGGAGCTTGGAAACAACCCTCTTGGACTGCTGCAAGGGCTTCACCAACCTTCACATTGGAGGTATAATCAATTCAAAAAACCACTTTTATTATCTTTCTGTTATTTTATGCACATGCTTAGAGTAGTTACTGTTTTATTTACTCTCTCTTATTTACTGTTTTTACTGAACTGCTACTAAGGAGTCCCTTCTCCTTAATAGGTGCTCATTTGCACAAGCTAGGGTGAAAACCCTAGCTACAGTTTTGGCGACTCCCCTTGTGTTCCTTTGAATTTCTGGCTATAGTTTTAAACGTTTTTAATTTTCTACAATATTTTTCGGTTTTTTCCTTTCGGCTGCCGTAAACCGCGTCTTTCATCCCTGCAGTTGCGATCCGACCGTGTCTTTAAGACTATTACCTGTGATCTGACCACGGCTCTTAGACTATTTACGGTGATCTATCGGTGGTTTTCAGTCTGTTACCTGTGATCTGACCGCGGCTCTCAGCCTGTTTTGTGCGGTCCAACCACGGCTGTTCACCAATTTTCCCACGGGCCACCTACGGCTTGTAGCCATTTTCCTGCTATCCACCTGCATCTTTCGGCCCTTTTCCCGCGGTCCACCTACAGCTTTCAGCCATTTTCCTGCTATCCACCTGTGTCTTTCCCCCTTTTTCCCGCGGTCCGCCTGCGGCATTTAGCCATTTTTCTGCTATCCACCTGCAACTTTCGGCCTTTTTCCAGCGGTCTCCCTGCAGCTTTCAGCCATTTTCCTACTATCCGCTTGTAGCTTCCGACCTTTTTCCCGCGGTCCTCCTACGGCTTTCAGCCATTTTCTTACTATCCACCTACGACTTTCGGCCTTTTTCCCGTGGTCTTTATGTGGCTTTCAGCCATTTTCCTGCTATCCGCCTGTGGCTTCCAGCGTTTTTCCCGTGGTCCGCCTGTGGCTTTCAGCCATGTTCCTGCTATCTTCCTACAACTTTCGGCCTTTTCCCGCGGTCCGCCTACGTCTTTCAGTCAAATTCCCACAATCTTCCCACGACTATCAACTTGTTTCCCGCGGTCCGACCGCATAGATTTACCACAGACCCGCGGCCTATTTTCTGCACTTTTTCCCTCTTTGAACCTAGCACTTTGCTACAATATTTTCTACACCTGCACAGCCATCTATCCTACCTATAGCCTTACTTCCCTACAGCCTGTTTTCTGCAGTATTATTTCTGTTCCATTTATAGCATTTTTTAAATTTCAGCATTTTAATTTAAAAGAGAAAATTTTGCATTTCAAAGTTTAATTTCTGCATTGTTACTTTTAGTTAGAAAGTTGCCCACCCCGTGGCACTTTTATTTGGGTTCATCATCTCACACACACACACTCTGTCACTTAATTCAAGTGATCCCTAAAATACTACTTAACACAACCAACATTCTAACCCCGGGGAACACATAAGAATCTTATAGTTAGGTAGGATCGGGGGGATAGGCATCCAAATAACACCCGTTAGTTGCTTACACTTGAGACATAGTTGATGTCCATTAGGGAACCAAAATCCCCTAGTATTTTTTGACACAGTTTAAAACCAATTTATCGGGAAGGCCTCTCCCCTAGGAGGGTTGAAGTAGCTAGACTGGTTCCGGAAGCCTAAGTGGAATACAGTAATCCATCCAGTAACCAAAGGATACCTTTCGTAGTTCTCGGTGTATCACCTGTATGGGGATACAGCAGCGATAGAACCAAACTGTAGATTCACCCAACTGAATGTGCCATGAATGGGGTATCTTAGTTGCTTTTCATCTAGGATTGACTACCCGGTGTCCCTCCCGGTAGGGGGATATCTTTAGCCACTTGGCTCTACTATCCATATTGTCTGACTTGGATTTCATCACCTTGCAGAGGATATGTCTGGTTGAGTCATAATATTATTTAGATAGGTGTTTGCATGCTCCCTTACCTCCTTTTGGTCTAGCAAGTCCACTATTTTTATTTTCTAGGAAACCTGCTGCTTGTTGGTATTCTGACCATTTCTGTTGATACTCCACTTATTGTAGCACAGCTGTTACAGTAAGTGTTTTGAGTTGGTTGTTGGCCTGAGTGCCATATTTTTTGTGCTCTCCTTCTGCACACTCTGTTGCATTAGAATTTTTGAGCTATTTTTTCACTCAACACAACCCCCAGATACTTGACACCATCTGTCACCATTGAGTCCCTGACACATTCTCGACGCCTCCAGGGTGAGCCTCCATAGCACGGTTCACTTGATATCACCCGTCATAGACGTAGATCTTCATCACTTGATACCACTCATCATAGATCTCGAGCTTTTTCACTTGACTCCACTCGTCAACGGCATAGAACTCCGTCACCTGATCTAGACGCCCCTTATTTTACCTTTGATTCTAAGGTAGAGTCTGAGAACCCCACTTACACTGCACCAACCAGCCCCATGGCTGGCATGACTTCCAACCCTTTCTTTGTAGGGACCATTGGTGGAGCATCCACCACCACACCAGCTACCACACCTGCTTTGGGTATGCCCTCGAGGGGCCCAAATCTACCATTCTGATCATTGTACCCATTCCAGTAGCTAGCATACCTATCCCAACTCCATCAGTGACTCACACTACCCTTGGCGGTGCAGGACCGTCCCATACCACTTTCGTTCCTCCACTTGGGGGCAACATCCCAAACCCAGCCCCTCCACTCGGGGGCATTGGCCCCAACATGGTCACAACCACTAGTATGTCACATCCTTCTACTAGTTTTTCATTCATGGCTAGTCTCAACCTTCCTGACCTGGCTAGACTGACTAACGATCCTATCAGACACGACCCTACGTGGCCTCACATGCCCACCAAGCTCCCCTCCGACATCCCTAAGTTGGAGGGCAAGGCAGGTAAGGAACCCCATAACCATATTATGTCCTTCCATCTATGGTGTTCCTCCAACTCCATAGTGGATGACTCTGTCCATCTCCGTTTGTTACAGCGCACCTTCACTGGCTCTGCAGCTAAGTGGTACATCGAGCAGCCACATGGGACCCATGCCACCTTTACTTCCCTTGCCTCGACTTTCCTGCAGTTCTTTTAGTTACCTGTCCGCTATGATGCAGGAGTTGAGATCCTACTATCTTGCAGACAGAACATGACTACCCCCATCATTGACCACATTCATGAGTGGCTCGACACCGCAACCTCTACAAAATCAAGTTAGACGACTGTATCTTCTTAGATTGGTTTCTAAAATCTCTCCTTCCTGTCATTGCCAAGGATGTGGCATCCGAACGACCCCAGTCCGAAGAAGAGGCCATCCTCAAAGCCCAGCAATTTGACCTTATTTATGCCTAGTCTAGTTACCTATATTCCATCATCCCTGATGCCCCCCGTGGTGATTCCTCCCGACACGATGTGCCGTGGGCATCCCATGCCGCAGATGGCATCACTAGCCGTATAGCCTCACATAACCAACCCTTTTCCATGGCACGTCCTAGCCATGGCCCCGACCTTTCGCAGGCTACATCTCAGTCCGAAGCAACCAATTCATATGCTCCCATGGCACATAACCACCATTCCCACGAACCCTCATGTCCACCTCAGTGCTTTTGTCATGAATCCCCCGCTTACGCCCCCCTGGTCATACCTCAGCCATATTACCACCCACGGGCTGCACCAGCTCCTGTATCCTCTCAATCCCAACCAACTTATTACCCACCACAGGAAACCCCTGCGGCAAACCCATAACCCATTCCGCAGACGTATCAGCAACCCCCACAAGGTTCATCACTTGCGCTGCGTCCACCTACTTATTATCCACCGCAGCCTACTCCCGCACCTGCACAACCCCAGAACCCACCAGCTGCCCAAGGGCAACTGTATTCCCAACAGAATCCGCAGTAGAACTAAAATAACTAGCACCAACAGGGCCAACAAAACCGTGGCAAAGGCCGTAACCATGGGAACAACCCCCCTCCAGACCAAGGCAGTCAACCTCCCAATCCCCCAAACAACAATAACGTGGCACCTGCCAACCAGAACCTTGATCGACCGCCCAAGCAAGCCAAAAATCTTAATTTATGAACAAACCATCCTTGTTCTATTTGCGGCGTCTATGGCCACTACACACATGCTTTCCCACATTTGGAGTGAGCTCGACAACTCTGGACCGATGATGCCCACTGCCAAGGGCACGCAGCTCCTCGGGCACCGCCCAACCCCACACCACCTCAGAATCAACCCTTGGTGCTACAAAACCCCTTACCAACCCAAGGCGTAGTGAACACTCAGTCGTTGGCTCCCCCTCAAGGAAACACGCCACCGCAACAGCAAATCACTTATGTCGCTCCTGATCAACTCATGTTAGACTCAAGTACCCATCACTTGTTAATGATGTCATCCATCGATGTCAACCTTCAAACCCGTCGAAACCAATACGGCTCCACCCCTGAAGCCCCTCCTGCCGAAAAAAACACTAACGCTCATCCCACTAATCAATCGTTACGTATACCTCCGGCTCCACTAGATGGTGCCTCCAAAGCACCTCGCTTCCCACTTTGCCACATCAACAATAATCCCAATTCTCGCGTTGCGTCTAATTACAACATTGTAGATGACTTAGCCCAGTCCCTCGCATCCATGTCTGCGTTAGAAGTCTTAAAAAAATTTCCTTCACAGCGCAAGGCTTTGCTCTCCACCATTGGTGCTATTGACCCAAAGGATTCACGACTGATGGCCTTCGATTTGGACCAATTTGAACCACGCCTGCCTTACACTTTAGCGTTCCAAGTTTCTGTATCCATTCGGAATCTTGTCATCCATCGGTGCATTATCGATGAAGGTGCCTCTACATGCGTTATGTCCACATTCATTTGGCAGAAGTTGGGATCCCCTACTCTCTAGCAGTCCACCACTACATTGCGAGCCTACGATGGTCGTTCGGCTCAACCCCAAGGTCTCTTAGCTAATGTCCCCGTCCAGTTGGCTGGTAAAACAGTGCTCATTGACATAGAGGTCATCAATTCCCAACTTAATTATAACCTCTACTTGGCCACAACTACATGTATGCCATGTGGGCAGTTGCCTCATCCGTCTTTCGTACCATGATGTTCCCCCATGACGGACGTGTGATCAAGGTCGATCAACTCACCTATTACGATCCCAATGTCCCCGCTGCACCCAAAAATATTCTCCCCATGGTTGAACAACCTGTTTGTGGTGCAACTACCTCGTTGGTTTCCTCCGTGGGACCCGGAGTTTACTCAGATACGTTGATGACCTCAACATTCCAATCCATTCCACCCCCGTCACCAGCGACCGAAATATCTGACCTATGTACCCTTTCCCACAATGCACAAACACCCAACAATCAACCGCCCTTGTTACCCAAACCACCATTGGTACCTGGTCATATTGGTGTTACACCCATCCACACAATCCGCTTCCTATTCCCTCCCTTGGGAGTAGTAAGCGCCCCAGTTATGGCTACTCTCACCCTCCCCAGGTTAACCCTAGGAATACCCATGTGGTATATTTCACCTCTTGTTCCCCCACCGACACCAAATGTCGTCCTACAACCGGTGCAAACCATCGCCACTACTAGTCAACCACCTCCTGGTATCACTACCCCTTCGTCATCTTCTACTCCATCCCCTCTTATCAAGCACACTGGGGGCAGA
Source organism: Larix kaempferi (assembly GCA_027924585.1). Lineage (NCBI taxonomy): Eukaryota > Viridiplantae > Streptophyta > Pinopsida > Pinales > Pinaceae > Larix > Larix kaempferi. The sequence goes on along the minus strand of BSBM01000762.1, from coordinate 11,905,025 downwards.
GGCCCATAACCATACACTACTGTACCCCCGCCCAAAACAGTTAAAACCCCCCCGTGTTTCGTCCTCCTCCTAAATGCTCGTTGTGTGATGAGTTAGGTCATCCTACCCATCAATGTCCACAATTACCTGCATTACAAGGGCACATGCAAATGCTTGACGACGACCCCAACACCCTGGTTTTCCAACTGGACCCTACACCTAAGCCTCGTGATAAATCACTGCGTACCAACCACCCTTGTGCAATATGCGGTATTTACGGCCATTACTCACATCACTATCCCGATCTCCTAGATTACAAAGTAGCTCTCTACGAGATGAATAATTTGGACCTTGAGACAATGCCCCCCACCATCGAGGAGATCCACCCCCCAGTATCCCCCTCATCCGTCGAGATTAATACCATCTATATGATCTCTTCTACTACCACTCCCTCGTCAATTGATCTGACAACTCAAAGTTTACACAATTATGAGGAGATTCTAGAGGCTCTCACTGCCTCGGATTACCCCTGGGAGGATATGCACCATTGCTCTTATTTCCTCCCAGAAGAGTCCTCCTCCGCCATAGCCACCCAATTCTCGGTTGAGTCCAAAGATTTCCTTCCTGCCAAAGTTGACTAATTTAAAGACCCCATTCCTGCCCCCAATGCCTTCAAGGAAGGTAACATGGCCAACATCTCACTCGTCATCCACATTGATATCTCTGCCCCAGGCGGTGCTCCTGAAATCATTTCGTTAGGAGCTTCCTGCACCGAGCACGAGATCGGAGAGTACAAGAAACTTTTCCAAGAGTTCCACGATGTCTTTTCCTGGTCCTATACCGAAATGCTTCGTCTTGACCCCGCTATCATAGAACACCACATTGACACCGCTGAGTTAGGGGGCATAATAGATTACCTTGACCTTGGGATAGGGGGCATGTTCAATCATTTTGACCCTACCCCATCACATCTATCTTAGCGTTTCAATGATCCCATTGTTTAAACCAACACATATGTGATCCACAATCACAAACCCCATGCACATAGCATGGGGGCAGGTCCTTAACCCTGCTCACTTTTTCACATGCATGATCTCAACCATTTTTGAGGTCACATGTCACTTGTATATATGATTTGATTTGATACACCTAGTATTCTGCCCCCGCGGGCCATCATTTCTCCCCACCACTGCATCCTTGGCTTGGTGGGCTCACCTTTATTTGCAACCATTTTTTAACCTAGTTATTTCCTTTGACCATTCCGGAGTCCTTATGACCTCCATTTTTCACACCAATTGCACCGCCGGATTCATATTTTTCTTGCCCGTGATGATGTTTGAGGTCATTTCTCACTCTCACCAAAAATTTTTGGAATTTTTTCCATACACGTCGCCATCACGATTTGCGCACCACATAGGTCGTTATCAGTTTTTAGCATTCCTTATACCATTGGATTCAGTTTTTTGAGCCCGTGATGATGCTTGAGATCATTTCTCGCTCTCACCCCCAGATTTTTTCGGTATTTTTCCAAAACGCCCCTCGTCGGCTCAGTTTGCGTGCCACCTCGGTCGTTATCCATTTTTTGACACTTATTATATCGTCAGATTCAATTTTCCGTGCTTGTGATGATGCTTGAGATCATTTCTTGCTCTCACCAGGAACAGTTTCAACATTGTGTCTCGACACCTCATCACCTCGGCTTACGTGCCACATTGGCCATAGCCCATTTTTTATATACTTTAGATCATCGAATTCATTTTTCCGTGCCCATGATGATGCTTGAGATCATTTCTCACTCTCACCCCTAGATTTTTTGGGTATTTTTTCCAAAACGCCCCCGTCACCTCGGTTTGCATGCCACCTTAGCCATTCTCCATTTTTGACATTTTTATTTCATCGGATCCAGTTTTCCGAGCTCGTGATGATACTTGAGATCATTTCTCACTCTCACCAGGTACAATTTCAATATTGTGTCTCGACACCCTGCTGCCTCGGTTTGCGCACCACATCGACCGCCATCGGATTGTTCCACATTTTTAAATGAGCCATTCACTCCTTTCATACTATAATTATTTCGTTATTTTTCCACCATTCATTATCCCGCAAGGAGGCCCACTAGTTTTCCCCCCCACCCTCATCCTTGGTCATCATTAATGTTCCTTGATTGAGCACTTCCTCCTTGCCTAACCATTCCTTTTGTTCGGTATAATTTTATCCCTTTTTCGGGTCGGACAAGTCCTTTACGAAAAAGGCACTTAGGGAGTTTATGTTAAGCTCTTTTCTAAATCCTAAAAAAATGAAAAGATCACCGAGCAATCTTGCTTCCTTTCATGCTCGTTAAAGTACCTAAAAGGGCATCTATCTGGTATAAGTTTAACCATTTTCCGAACCTGGTAGACTAATTACGAAAAAGGAATACTCTAGTCACACCAGCTAGAAGAGTTCTTCATTGCATCCTTTTATGCTTCCTCGGGCCTTGGAGACTAGAACACGAAAAAGCAACCCCCTAGATTCTTCTTATCGCTTTTAGACTCCCTAAAATTGAAAGCAACCATGAGCATGAACTATCTTGGGCTCGTACAAATCCACACGACGGTACCATTCCATTATTTCAAAGTCTTCTTATCGCTTTCAAACTCCTTAAAATTGAAATCAATCACAAGCATGAACTGTCCTGGGCTTGTATAAATCCACATGATAGTACCATTTTGAACACACTTCTTCTAGTTCCTTAACCCATGAAGAAGTTCCCCCGGTGCCTATTGGCACTATGATCGATCATCTCGGCAGCACCCCCAATCAGGTCTCCTTTGTTCAGAGTATTTTGTAGTCTCCTGCCATCTTACACCAACTTGAGTATCACTCACCCCAGTCACTATCCTTGATCCATTACAGCTATGATCCCTTTACCACCAGTCAGTTTCATATGTTTCCCAATCATCCCTGCCATCATACTCTGAACAAAGGAAGTTTGAGTCCACCCACTCTACTTGCCCAATTATCCCCCAATCCCACAGTATGTCAGTCCTACCATCAGTACTCTCACACTTCAGTTCGCCACCTCGTGCTCCTATCAAGGAAACATCATTTCCTTACTAGTTGCAGGTCTCCCTCTGTCGACGACAGCCCATCTATTCCAGAGGATAGACCTAGAGATCCCTGCGCCTTGGACTCATCACCATTTGTGGTGAGTTCCTACGAACCATTTTGAGAGGAGTCATTAGTGCTTCTCCGAGTGGTTGTTTCTCACATGCTCGACTTCAACACCTTGATCGCATCGTTGAGAATCGCGCAGGGTATATATCCCTTCAGTTATTGGTCGAAGACCCCGGATTTCCCCCGACTCTAGCACATTGGTGAGTCACTTCAGAACGCCCAGTTATATGTTCCTATGGATGTCCAGGTTGCCTAGGCGATTGTATTCGAAATCCATCCAGTTATATGCTTCTTTGAGTACCCAGTTCAATTCCAGTTTAGTGTACCATTGAGGGTAGGACTCCCCATCACTATGATCCAGCAGCTCATCAGTTCCTCTGGTACCACACTCAGCAACACTGTTGTTATTCCAGTGTATCAGTTCTTCAGCTCAGACATGGTCATCCCAGCAGTATGTCCCAAATTTGTGTCCCCTCTGGACCCTTATGATGTACACAATGGTTCTCCATGTATCCTTCAGGCCCCCATTTTTTGGGCCTCACAGTTATTTTTTATGTATCTTGATACGAGCATGGGTATGCCTACCTCGTCCATATATTGAGATTCTTCCTCATTCATTATTTGAGGCCATGTATATTTCAGGTCCCCATTTTTTTGACCCCCTTGTTATTGTTCTATATCTTGATACGAGCATGGGAATGCCCGCCTCGTCCATATGTTCAGATTATTCCTCATTCATTATTGAGGTCATGTACTTTCAGTTTTTGCAGTTTTTTCGAGACTGTTGTTCCGGGCTCTAGTTTGTTTCTTCTCCTCTCCACATCCCAGGAAAACCATAAAAGACCTATGATGTCTATCGGCCATATGATGAGCTCCTGCCCTCACACATTAGGGGGAAATCTGTTGACACCCAAAAAGTGCTCACTACCTCATCTACCCCATTGCATGACTCATTTGTCCATATTTTCCTCCAAAACCTTAAAATACCATTAAAAAGCCTCTAAAAGGACAAAAAAACATTAAAAAAGCCTCCAAAAAGCCAAAAAACCACTTTTTCCCCCAAAATAATCCAAAATTCCTCCAAAATAGCAAAAACCCTCTAAAAAGGGAATACAAAATACAAAAAAGAGGAAAAGAGGAGAAAAAAGGAAGCAAAAACCCTATACAGATGACCTAAACCATATGATGCCCAAAACCATGGGTCAGCACTCCACCACCAAAAACCTATAAATAGGTGATGGAGGCTCCCCATTTTTCATCCACAATCATCCATATCTTTACTTTGTCAAAATCACTCCTGAAACCCTAGCTCACCCTTGAGCTACTTTCACATTTGAGTGCCCCTTTGGCCCATTTCCAAAACCCTTTGGAGAAGGAGAAAGGAACAACACTGGAGCTTGGAAGCAACCCTGTTGGACTGTTGCAAGGGCTTCACCAACCTTCACATTGGAGGTATAATCAATACAAAAAACCACTTTTATTATCTTTCTGTTATTTTATGCACATGCTTAGAGTAGTTACTGTTTTATTTACTATCTTTTATTTACTGTTTTTACTCAACCACTACTAAGGAGTCCCTTCTCCTTAGTAGGTACTCATTTGCACAAGCTAGGGTGAAAACCCTAGCTATAAATACATATAGGCACAAGTCTTCAATTCTGGAGTTGGATCATCATCACTGGATCATGGAGCATCATCATCATCACTGTTGTTGTACAACTCGACATATCAATCACTAGTGCTATCTCATAATTATTCTCGTCATAGGAAGTTCTACAGAGCCAGCCCTTTTTTATGCTAGATGTAGGCCCACCTCCTGTAGGTCTTCATCATCTTTGGCCATACTGTGGATCCCAAGACTTGTTACGTGCATTAACAAAACCTCGAAAGAGAATCTCAAGACTGATTTACGAGCTTACCGCTCAACCTATCGGATCTCCCATGATCTTTTACATGTTGAATGTCACAAAACCTTAAAAGAGTGTCTTGCTTCCCGCAAGAACTCTAAAGAGCATCCCAGGACTGATTTACGAGCTTACCACTCAACCTATCAGATCTCCAAGACTGATTACATGTGACCACCACCACAAAACCTTTAAAGAGATTCTTACTTCCCGCAAGAACTCTAAAGAACATCCCAGGACTTATTTACGAGCTTACCTCTCAACCTATTGGATCTCCAGGACTGATTACATGTGGTCAGGAAAAACCTTTAAAGAGTGTCTTACTTCCCGCAAGAACTCTAAAGAGCATCCCAGGACTTATTTACGAGCTTACCGCTCAACCTATCGGATCTCCAGGACTGATTACATGCCTCCAGTAGCAAAACCTATAAAGAGCATCCCAGGACTAATTTACGAGCTTACTGCTCAACCTATCGGATCTCCCAGGATCTTTTCTATGCTACATGCACAACCTGTCCATGTCTAGGGAGTATCAACCTGATACTCATTATCATACTGATCATCATCATAGCATCGTTCTAATGCATATCATCCAGAGTATCATCCTGATACTCATCACACATGATCATCCTGATCATAGTCACTACATCATCCTGATGCATGTCATCCGGAGCATCATCCTGATACTCATCACACATGATCATCCTGATCATCGTCACTGCATCATCCTGATGCATGTCATCAAGGGCATCTTCCCAATACTCATCACACATGATCGTCCTAATGCATGTCATCATACATGATCCAACTAATCATACAAAGCATCCACCTGATGCATATACATATACATGATCCAACTAATCATGCAAAGCATCCAACCGATGCATATCAATATACATGATCCAAATGATCATGTAAAGCATCCACCTGATGCATATCATCACACATGATCCACTTGTTCATGTAAAGCATCCACCTGATGTGTTGGAGTCAAGGACGTAGCTATGGTAAAGCTGCGAATTTTGGGAAAAAAGCACAAGTATGGAAGGAAAGTGCTAATTTTGGGAACAAGCACTAAGTTTTGGACAAGAAGGAGACGGTGCGCAGTACGGTGCCAGATAGACAAGCTCAGCGAAGATCACGGACCGGAAATCGTGGAGCTCGCGCGCACGACAGAAGAGAATGAAGGTTGAATAGAAAGCTCAGCTACCATAATAAATAAGGCGATGGAGTAGAGGGCTCAGCTACCCTCATTTGAGTCGAGCGCTTCATCACACATGACGATACATCGTGACATCACATGACGATACATCGTGACATCAATCGACTCAAATGAAGCATCAGCTACCATCATATGACGATACATCGTGACATCAATCGACTCAAATGAAGCATCACACAAAAGCTTCATGTTTGATGCCATAGATGTTGCCATGGCCTTGCAGTCCATCATCTCGAACCGCTTTAGGATCTCTACTGCATACTTCCCTTGTCCAAGGAAGATTCTATCTGCACTCTACCACACCTCCATGCCTAGAATGTAATGTCTCATACCCGAGTCCTAGGAGCTTGCTTCAAGCCATACAAGGATTTCTTCAATCTGCACACATATGACTCCATGTCATGTGTTTCAAACCCGAGTGGCTGCTCCATATACTTCCTCTTCGACTACACCATTCAAGAAAGTTGTCTTGACATCCATCTAGTGTATATTCCACTTCATCACTACAGCCAGAGCAAGTATTGTTTTGATGGAAGTGTATCTGGCTACAGGTGCAAAAGTCTCTTCATAATCTATCCCCTCTTTCTAGGAGAAGCCACAATCCTCGCCTTGTATTTCTATATGTTGCCATCTGCAGCATGCTTGATCTTATAGATCCACTTGGAAGTCACAACAGAGTCCCTTCTAGTCTCAGGACCACATCCCAGACATCATTCTTCATGATCGACTGGTACTCCTCGATCATGGCATCATTTCATTACTTCATCCCAAATCTTGGGAACTTCAGATTCTTCAATATCTTTAATAGATATTTTTCTTGAACTTCGTTGCTGGAACAAATGTTGTTGTCCTTGTAGGTGATTGTACACGTTCTTTCCTACAATTCAAATTCAATTGCATGATTAGAAACTTCTCATAATTTTTCAAAAACACATTTGTAATGTCCCCAGCATTGACCCTATTGCATTAATATTGTAAATGATGTAAATATTGTTATTTAGTCATGGTGAGGAGCTCAAGGCCAAGGCCCCGCCATTGATTTATCGTTCTATGTATCGGCAATTAGAATAGATGCATAGAGTTCTTGTGCTAGCGGTGCACAATGTAAAATCAGACATCATGTAAATATGCAACTTTTAATGAAAAACCCACAACCAGCTACGCAATGCAACAAAGAGATGGGGGCATGATCTTTACAAGGAATAGGGAGGGAAAATAACCAAACCCTTGAGCCATGGTGTTAAGCCATTTCATTGAGGAAACCCATGAACTCTCAACTACCCATTTGGTCTCATGCACCCAATCATTTTAATTCTTCCAAGAATTGGTTGAGACAATTAATGCCTTGGGATGGGAGAGGTATGGCTGTCAATTTTCGTGTATGGGCAAGACAGCAACCTGGGAAATCGAGTTTTGGCTTGCTGGGCAAGAAAACCCCCACGAAATTGGCCCAAAGCCATTCTCCACCCATGGCATTCATCCTCTCACGCAGTCTGAGCTTGTTGGGGTTTTATCCCTCATGTTTTTCTCAATTCCCCTACATTTTTTCCCATGCTGGTAATTCGTTTTTGCATATACAGTAGCTTGGGAGAGAAGGGCCACGATTTGGGGAATGTATGGAGGTCATTTTGCCCCCGAATGTCCAAGGACGTTTTTCTAAAAACGGATTTGGCTTCCCTGGGTTGTTTCCCAATCTTCCCATTTCGTTTTTGTGTGTTCCCACGTTTTTTTTGAGCTGGTAGAAACCCCATCCTTGGTTTGAACCTATGAGCAGGAGATTCAGGAGGGGAAGAGGATAGATTTGGCTTGATGAGCCCAATTAAGTATCCATAGCTCAATGGGTGAGCCACTAGCTAGTAATTCACCTCTGTCCATCTCTTAACAGCCTAAGAAACGCAATTACTGATTGGATTGGCTGATTCTAGTATATCTTTGGCTATGTGAGAGCCTGCTTTCCCCTTTTTCCTTGTGGAGATCATGCCCAGCTCGGGGGTGGCAGTGGTGCTGAGAGATTGAGGAGCACACTGGCCTATGGTTGGGTGGAACGTTGCAGAAGTGTAGCTAGTTGCTCAGGGGCTACTTTGGTTTAAGATAAGTATTCTCATTTGATGATTTGATATTGCTTAATTGAGGAATGACATGAAAATCTGGAATGTATGATGAATGTGAAATTAATAGTACTTCCATTGTGTTTTTCTTGTATTATACATTTCCATATGTTAGTTGAATGCTTACTTAGTAATTTCATGGGCTAGATGCCCGGTTTTAGCATCATGATCCTCTCTATCATGCTGGTATGATAGGAGGGAACATTACAACATTCTTATGCATAAATACATACGTCATATAGTCATTCAATTAGCTAATGCTTCAATACAACATTTATCCATATCCCGTAACTTTCTAGATGTCTTCCATCTCTACCATAACATTGTTAAGAGTGTGCACAACTCCCAACATGTTAGCAAAGAGGTTTCATTCTAGTTCTAGATAAGTAGCAATGGAATGTTGTACAGTACCATAGGCCACTTACCTATTACATGCATATTAGTAGTATCTTGTTCATTCATGCAACTTTTCTAAAATGCATAATATACATCCTAAATCTAGGAACATAAGTATGTACATGACTGAACGACATCATTTAAGTAATCATATATATAATAAATGATAATTCAAATACTTAACTTTGTTTAGTTGTTGGGTGGAATCCCTCTTTGCTTCCTTGTAGGAACTTTTGGAGTGTGCTCCATCTTGATCTTTGCTTCCTGGATTACCTATCCTTGAACTTATATTCATCCTGGACTACTATGCATGCTTAAGTGTGCACTAGTGTCATCCTCAAGATCTCATACATGATCATATATCCATTAGTATAATCTCAATACTATCAAAATATTATGATCCTAAATAAACTTAACATGTCTGGTCATGATTATTTCACACACAGGTAATTTATCACAAGCATTAGTATTCAAGGTTTCAGGGAGGACTTCTATTACTTATGCATATTCTTATTGACCATAGGCCTCTTTTGGTTAGTCATATCAATCAAAGTAAGAAACATAATATGCATAAATTGTTGATTACTTAAACTTCAAACTTCAAGAATAACCATTCATACAAAAGTATAAGATCCTAACACAAGGTAGGACTCTAACTTGATATAGGAAAAACATACTTGGTTATCATGTTTTCTAGTTATGTCTAACATACCCAAACAATGTCTTCTTGTTATCTTCAATGACTTGTGCTTAGTAACCTGTATAACTCATAAGTTAACCATTGTAGAACCAAAAAATACATACCTCGTAAGTAGAGCTTCTATAATGGCTATGGATGAGTCTTTGTCTTCATGTCACCATGGTCATATGTTCTTGATCTAGAAATTGATTTGTCTTTCTGGATGTACCTTTCATTTTAGCGGACAACATCAACCTCATACAACACCACAGTGCATTAATACAATCATAAGTGTCATAACCCTAACCAATGAATGTCTTCTATCATTCACATGCATTCATACTTTTACTAGGGTGATGAGACAAGTCTACGATTAATCAAGATTGTACTAACCTCAATAATATGAAGACAAATATGTCATAAACTTAATCATGAACAGATTTCAAAGCATACATGTATCTCTTCAAGTCATACCTGTCGAGATTGCTTGTAGCCTTCTCATGTAAAGCCTCAGCCTCATCTCCCTCTGGAACTGGAACTTCTTCACTTATGCAGGTGTCCAATTCATTCTTTTCTAGGATTAACCCAATCCACTTTGATTTGCTGAAACTGGATATGGAGTTGGATTAGGGTTTGTCAAAGAAACCCTAAAAATTCAAACTTTGAATTTCAAACTTCTGAATGGATGGAAAGATGTGGCTTGCTGAGCTGATCAAGCTAGTATACTTCAATTTTGAAAGCTGCAAAATTTGACCCCTCAAAATTGCCTTTGAAACTTCTGGATTCACTAGACAAGACCCTGAACTAGGGTTTGATAAAGCTCACCCTTTTTCCCAACCAAAATGTTCGATCCAAAGCTCTAAGCTTTGATTTTTCTAAGGATCTTCCATCCGTGCTCACAGACTTCAAAAATTCCAACTTTTGCAGAAGCCCTAATTTTTCATCTTTCCAATCAAAATCCCAAACTAGGGTTTGATCAAGCCCGGCCTTCTACCCAACCAAAAAATTTGATCTTGGTCTCTAAATTTTGATTTTGATGAGGAGCATTCATCCATGGTCTCCTATTCCAAAATTTCCAACTTTCTCCGAAGCCCTAAATTCCCGCAGTAGTGATAAGCCAAGAATGAAGGTCCTCAGAATTTAATTCTGTTTTGATATAAATATGCACCTTATTGTTTCTGGTTCATCTCTGAAATTACGAATCCACAAGGTCTTAAAATTCATCCTGTGGTAGCCTGACCTATCTTCTTTCCAACCCCACAGATCTGACCTCAATTGGATCTTCTGAGAGAGATAGATTTATGCTACGTGTTGCAACATGACCTGTTTATGGGATAAAGCAGGAGAGAGAACTTGTACGTAGTGACACGTGTCCCTGGTTCAATTTCAACCTCTGAAAAACTTACCTGAGAAACTACAGTCCGTGCTCTTACTGTCACTTTTTACAGAATTTCATTTGGAGCTTCCTATCCCAAGTTGTGAACTTTTTTCCTAGGTCACCTGTTTATGACTAAGATTTGGAAGAGGCAGAAACCCTAGATTGTACTAATCATAAAACACAAAGTACAAAGAATTAGATGCTGTGATTTGGACACAAGGTACATGGGGATGTTATCTATGAACTGTAAATGTTTTAGATCCTTAAACTTTGCCAAAATGGATTTATATAAAAAGTTCTACTATGACTGGTTTTTGCTATATCAAGCCCTAGCTTGCAATTTGTCGCAAGTGCAACAAGTCTCATAAATGACATATCATGCCTTCCTTCAGGCTAGCTCTGATCCCATGATATTTTTTCATCATTTAATTCAATAGATATAGGATCTTAACTGAAAGAACAACATCTACATCATATCAAGCATAAGAGACAAGAGACAAGAGACACAAAACTTTTCACCGGGGAAAACCAAGAAGGTGAAAAACCCCGCAACTTCCTCAGAGATAGAATAAGCATCAATACAAGGATCACCATGATCAAAACCAAGAGATAGATATCTTCAGCAGCACACTCATCCTCCACTTGTGTGCACCCTCCTCTTTTCTCACTAATGTGAAGTGAGTGAATCATAGAATGTGTAAAATGAGAGAGACACACTCTCTATTTATACACTAACTTTCACTTGACCTTTACTCAACTCGGTTGGCCTCAACTTAACCACTTAATCATAATGCTGATTGGGATGACCCCTACTAGGGTAGTCTAATAACCCTTTGACCCACATGACTCATACAGGGCCGACCCCATCAAGGTGGTCTAATAACCCATCAAGTATAAGTTACGACACTTACAATAAAACTTGCGACACATGCAAGTACAACTGACGACACTTCCAATCAGAGGAATAATACATTTCCGTTGGGGATACAATAAAGTACAAATACATTATACAAGTGAATATCTTCCGAAGTTACAAATACATCAACACTAATCACCCACTCTTCCCGCTCCTGCTTGTCAGCCACAGGCCTATGTGGTTGGCTCGGACTTACCAAACCTGTGCTATGAAATTTACTAAACCATAGCTAATTAGACATTTCCACCATTTTTCTCAATATGCCCGTTTTTCACTGCTCTCTACAGCATGACATACATGACCATTATTGACGAAATTTTAGACATAGATAGAATTTTTTATGCAGATTCCAAATATGTAACTTAAAAAAAAAAATTGAGATTTTCTATTTATTTCCTAATTTTCTTGTGTCATCACTTCTTAAGTCAAAAAAAATATTGTTAGTGTTTATTCCATAACTTTTTCATTTCACAACCATTTTTTAAAAAAATTGTATGTTGTACTAGTAGACACTGACCTCTATAAGCTATAAAAAATCTAAGTCGAAATAACTACATTAAGACCTTCAAAGGTTGCACCCACATTTGACGTACCGTTCTCGAGGTTTGATCACTTACATAATTAAAAAATAAATTAAAATTAAACATTTAATTTTGGAAAAATAGCGCCGCATTAGTGCTACGGGTTCTATACATGTCTACCAATTTTTGTAGCCCGAAACCGTGATTTAGACATTGAAAGGCTGCACCCACAAAAACATATACCTTATCATTTGACAAACAAATAAAAAGTGACTGTTAGAAAACATGAAATTTGACATAGTTATGTAAATTTTCAATACTTAAAACTTATATATTCGGAAACGTGACTCAATTTACTACATTTCATCTGTTTTACTCGATGCAAGATATATTGTGTAAGTATCTCAAAAAAACCATGTAAGTTGAGGGATGCCTGATTTTTCAGTTTTCTATTGCATCTAACGCACCAAAAGTGACCCTCATTAGCTTGCACATGCCCATATATATATATATATATATATATATATATATATATATATATATATATTAGTTTTTTTTGTAATTGGAAAAAGAGAAGGAAAATGATTCTGCAAAGCTCAGGAAAATGAATTTCACTATGGGTTAGCTTTGCGATGGGTCGAAAGAGAGACATGGGGCCATGCCAAAGAAAGAAAAGAGCACAATTGAATATGTGAGAGCATGGGTTTCCCAGAACAAGCTCTGATCTATTGGTAAGTGCATCTCAAGCTATTTTATGTAGATGATTGTTATTCTTGTAATTAGGTATTGGATCCTTTAGGTATTTGTATTCTTGTAATTTTTAATATTTTGGTGCTCTCGAGAACCCTATGGATGTCTTGGTTGGTTGTTTCCATTTCTTACAGTTGGTCTCAACCTCACAAAACTAGTGCAAGTTAGATCATTCATGCAAGATATGTTTCTTATTGTGCCCCATTCTTGATCTATAAGTTTCTAAAGTGGAGCAAATTTTCTACTTGTTTTAGCTGTAAATACGAGGGTTTTGGAAGATGCGAAAACCACACGGAGTTGGTTCAGGTTTTTTTGGTAGGGATTTGGGCCCTGTTTGGAACCTTTTTTGCAACTCTACAAATTAACACTGGACCTTATACCTTCAATCACAATATGTTGAAGTGGCATAGCTAAGAGAGGTGTACTAGTTTCGTTCCTTTTTTCGAAAGATGGATTCCTCTGCCCAAGGCCTAACGCATTCACCCATTTTCCTGATCTACTCTGAACATGGTTGTGCATGAACCCAATTTGGAATTATTGCATATCAACAAGGAGAACCTAAATATATGTCATGGATCTCTCACATCCTACCTTAATAAAAAGTAAAGGGCTTCGAGCCTCAACAAAGACAACTTGGATTAAAGGTAGAGAAATTCCAAAAGGTTAAACCCTAGAGTTTGGGTTATATTGTTATTTTGTTCTTTCAAGGTAGCTATAGATTAGTTGTAGCCATCAAATTTTATACTTGAACCTTGGTATAGCCCTCCAGTTGACTCATAATACTAGCAGTTGCATACCATGCACATTTGTTTACGTTGTAAGTGTTTTGAAGAATTAGCCACTAGTGTAAATAAATAAAACACATGCGAAAAACGCCTTGGATGCATTCATATTGGTATATGAATCTATGATATGCTCAACCAAACAAGCAACGACTATTATATTATCTTGAGATAGTAATCTCATGCCCATATATACATCTGGTTATGTGCTAAGTCAAAACACATAGGTTGGGATCGTAGCTATGACTAGCAAGGTATAACATTTTGTGGCTATAACGAGAAGAGGAGATCATTTTAGGTTATATTTAAAGACTTGAATGACATACACTGTTGGAATATTCTCCCCATAATTTTTCAGTTTTGCATGCATCCAGTCATCATCATGGTGGACCTCCTAGCTCCTAGAGCTTGGTTCTAGCTCTTCACAGCCTATCTACAGCCCCCAAGGGGCCTCCTACCTACCAAAGGTGCCCTTCTTCATGGCAAGTGCACCTTTCTCACCTACCACAGCCAGTTAGGCGCCTTTCTCACCTACCAGTCAATTATCACTCAGTTCTTCCTTGATTTAAGGCTAGATTGACTCCCCCACTAACGGTTTCACTCCGATGGACCTCCAGTGAGACTAGTCTACCCATTCTGACTCCAGTTAGATCCTCATGCACCCTCCACTAAGCCTCCTTCATTCAGTTAGTGCCTACCTCACTCAATTAGACTCCTCATGTGCCCTCCCCTGATCCTCCTTCATTCAGTTAGTGCCTACCTCACTCAGTTAGACTCAGTTGATTGACTATTACCATTGATGGCTGATACATTGACTGGATGACGACTCCACTATCATTCAAGCCACACTCTGAGTTAGGAATTTGAATGCCCTACTTGGACTATTCAAATCCTATATGATGCCATCTTCATGGCTATTGTACTCATTCACTTACATTCTTATTCATTGTATAATACTGAGATATTGTTTTATTCTACTATGTTTATGAGTGATCATTGAGTGTCTCCTTCTCTTCTTCTTTGCAACACATTTGTGAGTTTGATTGTGAGTTTCTACAGCCGCCAGATTCCTTGCAGATTCTTACATACACAATTTATTAACGCACCATAAGATAAATTTTCTCTGGTTTTTTTCCATTTGTTCTCTTTAACGTCCTACTATCATCACCATAGTTTGCTTGGACTCTATGTATCCAACTGTATGAAACAACCTGCAAAAATCTATTTTCATGATAATGGCTATCAGTGAATGATAACTGTAATGGTTATGCTTAGGTAACAGTATATAATCTCATCCACTTAAGGTATACCTAGCTATATATATATATATATATATATATATAGATAGAGAGAGAGAGAGAGAGAGAGAGAGAGAGAGAAAGAGTCTAGGCCCACATCTTCATCTACTAATTTCATAATATAGTTACACCTCCTTTTCAATGGTGTATATTCAATGGAGTAGAGTATCAAAGAAGTTGCCTTTAATATTGTAAGGATGTCGACAAGAAAAATGATGCAATTAACCTCATATTGTAGGGAATTCTTAGGAAAATTCCATATCGTTTTATTTAACTATGTTTCACAAGTTGAATGTGTAACATTAAGTATTTATGTTTCACAAGTTAAATGTGTTACAATAAATATTTTGACGTACTAATTCCATCTCATACCTTGTTGTACCTATCAAATTCTAGTATTTATCTTTCAAGGCAGAATTATGCCACATAATATTGTTGAAACCATATAGGTTGAATGTTGTCTAAATGTTTAAATAACTACACTGAACATTTGGTATTAGTAACAATAAAGATGGTTTAATAGGGGACTTTAACATGTCCACCCGCAAATAGTCATCATTCCAAGACTGCAATTGATAGTCTACACCTACTCTAAGACACTGCACAGGCTAGGGTAATGACCCATGTTTCTTGCATTCACGTCGATCTATGCTGACAATTCCTTCATGCTTGTTGGAGGATTTGTACTAAATAGATGCCACATCCACCTCATGTTCATTGTGGCCTTTGTAACAACTCTTTTCTTTTTTTCTTGGGCCAGCTCCTTTTCCACCATCAATCTTCGCTATATTTATCAATATGAGCACCTCCCATTTTCTGTTAATATTTGTAATCTCACCAGTCCATTATCCGTTATTGGTGCATTAATTATTTAAGTCATTAGTTAGTTAAGTATGACTAGGACACCTTGTTGTCCAATAGTATTTACTATCCCATGGTATTTACCTGTGGTTTTTGGTATGATGTAATGCTATATATACTTGTGGTTAATATTGAAAAGGAAAGCCATTGTCCATTGTGTTTCTCTTCTTCTTACTCTTTTTATTGTGTTCCATATTTTAACATGGTATCAGAGCATATGGCCTGATCCATACGTGTTTTTGTTGGGTAAGCCTTTTCACATAGTGGAAAGCACACAGGTGTAGATCAAGACGGAGAACATCGACGTGGAGGAGTAGCTTCATAGCTTTGGGGACACATCAAATTTTTTTTTTTTTTTCTCTGGAAGCGTGAAGATCGAATCTTGAAGATGGTGCTAGAAGAGCTACTAGAAGAAATCGAAGAGGTAAGAAATCTATTAACTTCAATAGGTTCATGGAAAACCTTTGATGGAGACAATTATGAAGTATGGTCTTTCAAAATAAGAAATTTGTTAAGGTCACAAGATTTGTGGCATTTTGTAGCTAAAGTGGATCCTAGAGATCTAGAATCATTTGAAAATTTGACAGAGTATCGAAAGGAAGGAAGGAAAGTTGTTGCCTTGAGTATCATACAAAATGGTATAGATTACTCCATCTTTCATTACATTTCAGAAGCTTGTATTCCCAAAGAAGCATGGGATATATTGAAAGCAGATTTTAGTGAAGAGGAATTTGATGTAGAAGAAGATGAAACAACAGAAGAGGAAGATGAAGAACACAAAGATGAGGAAGATGAAGAACATGAAGATGAGGAACACAAAGAAGTGATTGCTCTCCAAGAAGAGCTGAAAATCATTGAAACAAGAGAAGAGGAATATGTGAATGCCCTCCAAGAAGAGCTGAAATATATTCATCTTTTTTTCTGAGAAAATTTTTGAGTGTGTAGGTAAAATGGACAACAACATACAATATGTTGAAACAAAAGAAGCAGACTTGCACTATGTTCCAGGACCAATGAAAAGGAATAACACTGTTTATTATGCAGAAGATAAAGAAGATGTTGAAGAACACCTACTTAGCATCAATTTCAAGAAGACAAAGAAGAAGCAGTCCAAGTACACATCAAGTAAGAAAGTAAATCTTAAGTTTATTTGAATGAAATGTATGCCTATCTGAGACATAGACCAGAAAGCACAATGCCTAAGTGTTGAGGCATTGATAGTGTTGAATATTGTCCCAGTTGAGATTAAGGGGGTATGTTAAGAATTGTAATCTCACTGGTCCACTATCCGTTATTGGTGCATTAATTAGTTAAGTCATTAGTTACACCTTGTTGTCCCATAGTATTTTTTGTCCCATGTTATTTACCCGTGGTTTTCAGTATGATGTAATGCTATATATACTTGTGTTTAATATTGAGAAGGCAAGCCATTGCCTGTTGTGTTTCTCCTCTTCTTACTCTTTTTACCATGTTCCATATTTTAACATTTTCCTCCCATACATGTTTCTCAAGATGAGAACGGGACCTTATGGTACAAGGACAAAAGGATATTGTGGGTGTTTCGTAGGGCCGACATTACCCGCGTTGCAGTAAATTTGTTTGCTAACTCATTCTTCAGGATGCCTTTGTTCGATGCTCAGCAGGAGGAGATGTCCCATCCTCATCATTTTCCAATTCTCAGAGAGCATGGAGCAGGCGTTAGGTAGCAATAATAGTGATGTCATGCATCAGTTACAGGATATAGAACGTATTGTGTCTCAAATTTTGTATTCCACACATTTTATGTGGGGATTTAGATCGACTTTGATTTGCATTGTGTGCCTTCGGACTCTATATTTATTTTTGTATGGTTTACTATGTAGATTCACCTTATCTATTAAGAATCTAATATTTATTGTACAACTTTTTAGTTCCATATGGAGAAGCTCTACTCAGAATTTGTCCCACAAAGGTCAATCTTATTTGAAGTATTATGTTTTATCATCTTCAATCTCCTGTAAAGTATTTCCTTTTTGTTGGTTAAATATGGCGTTTAAAAATTTGTAAATTTGTTGATTATTTATTCTTGTGCCAACCCCTTTTCCACAATGCAATCTGAAATGTCCATCTACCATTTGTGTTGCTTTCAATCTGAAATGCCATTTGATATGCTTTATGTCTTAAATTTAGCATGACATGTCTAAGATTTTAATTATTTTGAATGTCACTTGTAAATAATACATGATCAATTATGTTTCTTGATAATAAGAGGCTTTACCCATCCCAGGAGAGTGAAAATTTTCCATATAATAAAATTGATGACAAGTTATTATTCCTTACCTTCTTGTTTTTCTAACTTGCAAACAAAATGGCACATCACTAAGATAATGCTCAAGGATGATATTTAGTTGGATAAAATTGTGAGATATTTTGTTGCTTAAAAAAATTCACTTCTTCTTAAAAAATTATGAAAGGTGTCTTAATGGTAGTGCTTTGTTTATTCAGTGAGAGCAGAGAATATGATTATTAATTGGTTATAAAGAGCAACTTAAAAAGCTTTGTCAAAGTAACTGTATTAAGTAAACAACTATAATGCTAAAATTTGGTTGGTTGTATTATGTAATTTGGTTGACTT
This sequence comes from Larix kaempferi, assembly GCA_027924585.1. NCBI lineage: Eukaryota > Viridiplantae > Streptophyta > Pinopsida > Pinales > Pinaceae > Larix > Larix kaempferi. The sequence continues at coordinate 11,886,461 of BSBM01000762.1, read as the reverse complement.
GTTTATTATTTATGCAAATATGGACGTGTTAATAAGTCTGGCACTTGTTAGTAATTACTTTGTTGGACCCACATGCATGAGATCCATCAAAGACAACACTAAGCTATTAAGTGTTGAAGCTATCATCTCATTCTTATATGCTAAAGAGTTGGGACATCCGATTTTCTCTAGTCTAAGTGAAAGTGGGTGCTTTGTTTAGAATGATGTTAATATAGGTGGCCACATAAATGTGTGTTTCATGCTTTTTATAGGATTCAACATGGGTGGAAAATCTACTCTTCGTAGACAAGTATGTTTGGCAGTTATCTTGGCACAATTGTCTAATATTTTGATGTGGTTAAAAGCTAAGTCTAACATATTGATATCCTTAAGTTACATTGGCTAATGATATGTATTCTTATGGTTTTCAACTTGGGGCAGATGTTCATGCTGAAGAGTTTGAATTTTCACGAGTTGACCATGTATTTATTCAGATAAGAGCAAAGGACCATATCATGGTTGGGAAAAGTACTTTTCTTGTTGAACACTTAGAGACAACATCTATGTCGGTGAGTCACCATTTTTTTTGTATTGTATAACATAGTATAATACTTTGGCATCTAGTTATGTTGTTTGAGCCTAGATTATGTGCCACAAAAATCTATTTTGTAATTAGTGAATTCTATTTTCTAAATGTCGCAATCATATGCAACAAGAAATTCATTGGTAGTGTTAGATGAACTAACTTGACGTGGAACTGAAAATGCAAATGGACAAGCTTGTATCACCCTCAAGAAACTTGAGTCCCCCAATAGTCTCACCATCAATCATGTTTCCTTCCCCTCCAAATCATCGACACGTGAAAGGTATACTTTCTTTCTTTTCATAGATCTTTGAGATGTATTTTGAGTACAATAGTAGCAAAATGTACTAAGCACGGCCTGCTTATTGCATTGTTAGGACCCTCTACTTCTCCTGCAAACATTTCCCCTTCAGAATCACCTCAGATGACACGGAGGATACCTTTGGCACCAACGCCATTGGTATTTACTCCCCCTCCACCTACTAAAGGTATGGAAAGTACATAATATATTTTGTTATTGTTTGAACATTCATTATGTTATCACAAGTTGAATTTCTCTGTATTTTTTATCATTTTATTTGCAAATAAATTTACTCCATGCATATAAGATCGGTCTGCTTAGATTTCACCTTATTTCTGTGTATAAAGAATCAAGATACATTATGTGTGACTAACTTGATGCATTCTTTGTACAAATTGCGGTTCAATAGCTTGCACTCAACCATTGACTTCTACTCCTCCTGGTGCACCATGTGGCTATGTGTATCCAATGCAAGTGGAGCTTGAGCTTGTGGTGGCACTTTATGCTTTTTTCCCATTGGTTTCAGTGCTGGCTGCATAGATAGCAACATGAACTTTCTTGAAACAAAGCCAAGTAAGGATAATGGGATCAAATGCATATGCCCAAGATTAAGAAAAGACAATTGTGATTCTTGATTTGGTACCACTCGGAGAAAAATTTGACAATACAAGTGCATTCTTTATTTTTTAGAGATTTTGGAAAAATAAGGTTATCATTAACATGACCTATTTTGGTGACTATTGGGTAATCTTTGTTTCTTACCTGGGTATGTGACCCTTTTCCAGAATTTGGCAAGATGGTTTTAACTGTTGGAAATTTTATTCTCATATCAATCCATAAGGAATTATGTTTAAGGGTGCTAGCTCAATGGTAGAGCACCTACCTTATAGGAAGGAGGTTGGTGGTTTGATTCCTCCGTGCCCTACATATATTCTGAAACCACTAAAAAGAGATAAATGTTTAAAAAAAAGACCAAAATTTGCATATAATCGACCACCAGTACAACATGGGAGATAAGTGACCAAGAAAATGACCAAAATATGCATATAAATTACCACTTTTGAGTTGGCGATCGCTGATAGCAAATTAGCGGTCATTTATCATGTGACAAAACATGTGGTCATTAATTGTGACAATTAATGACCAAATTAATGACCAAATATATGACCACAAGATAAGGTATACATGACCAAGCTAAATATGACCACATTTTCGGTCGTGATAAATGACTGCTAATTTTCTACCAGTGGTCACCAACTCAAAAGTGGTCATTTATATGGAGATTTTGGTCTTTTTTTGGTCATTTATCTCTCATTTTGTACTAGTGTATGTATCATAGTGGGACACTTGTCCAGGATTCTCATATATCGGCCATCACATACAACAAAAAAACTGGATCATCCTCTACCTTCAACTAATCTCCTTTTTTCACAAGCAACCTTCTGGACAACTGCTAAAAGAGAAGATGTTACAATACTTGTGCCAAGCGTTTCCTTAACCTGCACCCTACCTTCCCAAGCAAGTTCCTTGCAAAGAGAGGATCACGAGGATATGTCTAACTAGTTGAACCACCCTCCAAACCTACTACACCCATCTAAGATGTGATGAAGAGCACCCAACAAGATCTTAAACCAACTTCTAATAGAAGTTGTGCCCTATTTCCACCTTTCCACCATAGAAAGAGTGAAGAAAATCCTCTAATACCACCCATCATCAGAGTGATAGCGATGAAGAGCATCACAACAGCCCCAAGTTCTACTCTAATACCACATGTCACTGACTTAGGAATCTCGCTCAATTTTTTTTGTTTTCTCATCTCTTGTCATGTGATAGTGCCTTGCCTTGGCCACAAGGGTTTGATCAACTTATGCCTTAACCAAACTGCTCCTCTTGGCCTAAGGTCTAGCCATAAATTCACTTTAGACTACAATATGTTAGATGTGCAACTTTAGTTCTACTAAACAAAATTATCCAACAATAGGCACATTTCCAACCACAACCTTTAAAACATCCCACAGTACTTGTAGTTAGCCAATCTTTTAACAATTAGCCAACACAATGCATCGCAAGAAACATAATAGCATTCATCCAAGCAAGGAGAAATTATACAAGGCACATGGGCAAATGACAACCAAGGTGGATGCCTTAATCTTTATTAGGTGAGGTATGATATAATGTACAACAAAGGAGCCAAACCAACTACTTGTGGCTCTTTTTATATAATATAATTAAAAAAGGCACCACTTGCCTAGAACCGTCAATCCAACACATAAAGCAATCACAAGCTTGCCTCTTGTAGGTCTTGTACACTCCTCCTTTTCACCTAGAGCCAATGCAAATTCACCCTATTGTGCCAACCCCAGTACTTAGCAAAATTCCAAAGCACATCACACTTGAATGCTTGAATTAATTGCCTTAGCAAAATGAGGTGTCTTGTTATATATATGAGTCTTTCCAAGCTCTTGCAAGCCCCTTGCTTCTAAGGTGGACCCAAGTACCCGCATCCAATTTTTCTTCCCTTGGTGTCATTCATCCATCGATCATATGTGCCCACAAGTGCGCCCGTTGCAAGTGTGGTCGCGACAAGTATGCCCAACGCCTATGTTCCCACAAGTGCCCCCATTGCATGTTCACCCGCCATAAGCATACCCATTGAGTGTGCCCCATCAAGTCCATCAAAGGTAATGCTCACCGACTAAGAGAAGGCTCAATTCCCTTGGGTCTGCACATTCAGATCATGCACCCAAGCAAACCCCAAGATAAAGGAAACATGAACAATTCACCATTTCATTCATCTATCCAATAGGTAACGTCTGGCATCGCGATCTTCCTTGGTGATCTTCGTGCCTTGCTCAATAGTGCACCTATTGTCAATTGCAAGTGGAGGCCTTACATGTGGTTTGTTGTGTCTTAGATGAAAGGATAGATACCCTAAAGTGGGATGTCTTAACTCTAAATTAAGGCATAAGTTACCACCGGGTATAATTTATAAGTTGTAATACATACACTATAGAATTGTTTATAGAGACAACCAATTGGATTTAAACCTAAATCTTACCCCAATAATCTCAACTAACGCCATTAAAAATATTTAATATATTATAAGGTATTGTAATATCTAATAAGAAGACCATGTGGGGAGTACTATTCAAATATTTATGCCCCATGTAACTTAACGGTTAAGGTACTTTTTTTTGGATAAGCTTTATATTATTATATTATATATATTTCAAAAGTGGATGTGAATATGTTTGGTACTTGTATTATCTTCATCGGAAAGAGATGACTCTTGGAAGATTTTTTTAATATGATTGTAATTGACTTTATTGCGGGGAGCGGGCAATTTTTCTAAATATTATATAATTGTGTCGTGTAAAACAAGAGAAGCATTTGGCCTCGGTAATCTTGTCCTGTAAAGTAGCTATAAATTATCATTATTTTTACATAAGAAAATGGGATGGGTTTCATTACAATCACGTTTCATACAAGTAATCTAATTGGCATCTTGAGTAAAGTGTTTGTTTTTAAAACTTAAAAAAACACTCTAGTTAGCTATCATTTTTTTCATTTTATTATTTATTGGTCATGATTTAGAAGGTTTACATTTTAGTATTTTTAAATATTTAATATAAAAATATAATGGATAATAATGATGTTCTTTTGGAATCTTGAAAAAAGTTTTATGGAGTTAAATTAATATTTTTTATAATATTGTATTTATTTTTAAATAAGATGGAAATGAAATTATCAAAATATATGATTTATAATTTTATTTTTATATTTAAATATTATCAAAGTAAAATTATTAATTTTATTATTATTATTATTATTTTAAAATAAAATTTTAATTATAAAATTAGATAAATTGTGTTTTATTAAGGATAAGATATATGGGAAAGTGAAAAAATGTATACATATATCTTGATGTTGGATACTTGGTTCTCTTGTAGTTAAGGTTACCCTGGCCACTGCCAAGCTTCATCATCAAGCTTATATGTAGAGTGTTGCAACCTTTTCAATCATCGAGCTTCGACAAGCATGTTCTAGAGTGTTGTTGGGAGGATTCTATGTTCCCAAGCTAGAATCACTCCAACCCTCAATTTTTGAATATGTGAGATTCTTTTGTGATCTATAGTAAAGGACTTCAAGTCATGTGTGAGGGAGTCTTTGTGGCTGATGGTTATGCAAAGAAACAATTGGGAACAACCTTTATTTTGCAAGGAAAATTTTAAGGATTGATAATTTTCTTAGTGTAGAAACCTTGGTGAATCTTATTAATCCTTAAATTTGCAACTGTAAAATGTTTGGCAATGTGTTTGTAAAACATTCAATTTAATAAGGATTTTTTATAGTTTCTATATAATTTTGGCGATGTTTAGAGTAAAATATTTTTATCCTATGGAATTTGGGTGAATCATTTTAGAAAAAAAATGGAAACTGACAAATCTTTTTTGGGAAAAAAACATAAAAAATTAGTCTTTGGGCTAAATTGTGCCCCTAAATTTTTCCTTGGTTATGAGATTGAGGCATTTACTACTTATCAGATCTTTAAACCCCAACAAAAGAATTCAACCATTACAAAGAATATTTGTGAAAATATTCAAAGCTATCCCTCAACTAGATATCTCATCCTTGGAACCAAGAAGAAACACCCTTATTTTGGTTGAGTGTTCCCTAATAGGAAATTTTATAGGCCTCTAGCCTAGTCTAAGAGTTGTAGAAACATGAGTAATTGAGCAATGGACACCCAAGATACAAGGATAAGTATTATTGTCTGCATTTGGCTATGGTTATTTTGCTTAAATCCCTTTTTCAATAAGGAGGGACATGAGTTGATATTTCACTCTAGACCCTACTTCATGGGATCCAGGGCAATGTACTTCTCTCATTAGTCCCTCCATTTCAATCTGAATGAGGAAATAACAACAACCCCTATGTGGGTTAGGTTGCCTCATCTCCATTTGATTTTTTTGGAATGAAAGCGCTCGTAGAGACACTAGGAGCAAACTAGGCCTATTTATTAACCGAGAAAAAACAAAAAGAAATGTGTTCTCTTTCATGCAAATATGTGTTGAGGTGGATTTGGACTCTAGAGAAGGGCCTCCCAGAGATACTACAAATTAATATAGATGGGTAGAGCCATCAACAAGCCTTGGATTATAATTAAACTCCTTTTAAATGCAACACATGTCATGTTTATGGGTATTTTCCCCAAAAATACCAAAAATTCAAGAGAAGCACCATCCCCCAAAGTAGTTTTCGTATGAGTTTTGGAAGATTCCTAGTAGGTGCAAAAATTCTAAGTGTAAGGAGACACAAGATCCCAAGCCATCCTAAGAGGGACAAACCAAATCAAGCAATAACAAGTTTGAATTTCTTGGAAATTTAGAAGATTCAAAAAAGGACAATGAAGGGGAAGATAAATCACTGGAAGATCTTAAGCTAGAAAAAAATTCCAAAGGTGGTGCAAATCCACCTAAGTCCCATGTGGATTAAGAGATTCTACTCCAACAAGAACAAGAGAGGAGGAAGCAACGAAGGAAGAGAAAGAAGCAGAGGAAATAAAGGAGGAAATAGAGAAAGTAGAGAAGGATGCAGAGGAAGAAGAGGAAGTAGAGGAGAAAGAACAAGAAAACGACATTGAAGCTCATTCTAATCCACCTTTAATGTAACATGTTCATTTAGCTTAGATGACTAAATGTCTTTTTTCTTGCTAGAGTCCCAAAGAAATCCCCTCACCCCTCCCCTCCTCTCAAAAGGTGAACAAAATCAAGCCATAAACATAAAGAAACAACTTCATTTGTAAAATAAATTTTATATATTCGTTTATAAATATGTAATACTAATATAATACATAACTATCAAATAAATAAATAATATAAAACTATCTCACATCCTTCTTAATTCCATTCTATATATAGTGAGTGATCGAGTCTTTGAATTACAAAATCTTTTAAATTCATTTTCTAGAAATTTGATTCTAAATTAAAATAAATTTAAACTTATTATAAACACTTAGGCACATTCCACAAAACAAGTGAAAGGGGATGAGATCCCCCACCACATTGATCGACGGTGTAGAGCATGAAGGGTAGCATGAACATGGCGAGTGGCAGCTAAATAGTTGGGAGCTAAATGCGTGGTAGTTGACATCATTGGGGTAACAGCTGCGAGATGTAGAGGAGATGGGATATGTGGTGCGACTAAGAATAATTGCTCCTCCACTACAACAACTCCACCTCCTGCGAATGTGCAAATTCAGACAGAGCTATCTGCTAAGGATTAGGCCAAATAAGAGAATGGATATGGCAACTTTTTTCACAAGGGATTCACCTTGTTGGCAGTTATTTTCACAGGGGATTCACGTTCATTCATAAAAAGGGTTTTTGAAATTATAAAAAATAAGGTCAATATATTGTAGGTATTAGGGGGAGGGGGTAGGGTATGGGGGGTTTATAGGTATTGGGGGTTATAAAAAGTGGTATCTAGTAAAAAATAAAGAATATCTTGTAAAAATAGGGTTTTATAATTAGAAATATGTATTGGGAGGGGGCTCAACAAAAGTATTTTGGTAGGTATTTATCAATATCTAGTGAAATTAGGTGTATTCTTCAATATCCCATGAACAAGGCACTATAACATAGTTTCATTGAGTAAAGACCTCGTGGCTTTTCTACACTTAATGCTTGACATGAATTGCCTTGATTGGAATATGGCGGTCTCACAAGTTCCTGTATTACCTATTTTTAGTTGGGACAACAAGTTCATTGACATTGTGTTGTTTTATTTGGCTCAAGAAAGGCCCTCTCATATCAATATTATCTTTTCTATCTCGATCGAGACTCCCTCCAAGGCATTCAGAGTGTTTTCTGACAAGCATAGAGGGGATACATATACTGCTATAGGAAGTAGAGGACATAGGAAAAATCCAATTGCAGAGACGATGGAATCAAACATTACTGCCAACATGAGACATGTAGTCTAGTCAGCTCGTGCTTACATGCAATTAATTCCATAGGATGTTAGGTAGGAACTCGACAGTGTAGAAGAGGAATCCAAATTTGAATGTTATTACATTCCAAACACTGAAATTTTAGAGGAAGTTGTAGGATGGGTGAGAGAGATCCCGGAAATACCCATTCATGGGCAGCCCAATTCCACAAAACCTTGGATATATATTGGATTCTCAAGACTATAATGGGGAAGATTTTAATTGAAAGAGGTCAAACTCACAACAAAATTTTCTCCAATAGGACGAAATCCAAGTTGATATTGTCAAATTGAGTCAACAAGTAAACAGAAAGCTCAACGCCATCGCGCATCACCTGTTATTGGACATCGAGTCCGAGCCCCCTTCTGGTTCGATCGACTATGCTTCCGTTAGATAAGGACACTCCATGTGTTTTTTTACTTGGTTTATAATTTATTTCATATGCTGTTAACTTAAATGGCTTTAATGATAGAATGCATATAATATTCTTTGGAATGCTCGAAGATGAACAAATCTCCTTCTTTTTGTCTAATATTTTGTCAACTTGAAAACTATGTTTTACACTTTGGTTTCCTCTCGGGGGAGATTGGTGTCTATTTTTTGTTATATCTTATAAACAGTGAAAGAAGGGTCTAGTTTCCTAAAAGGTAAGCTTGTCCTAGTTTAATATACTGTTTTATTTACAGTTAATAAAAAGATTTGAAACTAGGTTATAAAAAAAAACACTTAAATATATGTTAATATATGAGTATTAACATTTTATATATTCATGTTAAACTAAGCTTATCAAGGCTAGTTCAGAATATCCACTTGGGTATTGAAAAGAGATTGCTCCAAGAAACGTGGGATTGAAAAATTTTAAACTCCAAGAAACCTCGAGCTTTCCACGCAGGGACGTTCATCCAGGTTCGATTTAGATGGGCTGCTCAGACGCATTGTGCTGATCCGATTAGAAATGATGGCTGGAGGGGGCCCCGAGGCCTTCCCTCCCCTTCCCGAATTGGTTGCTTTGAAGAAGTTGGTTGAAGCCTGTGGGAAGCGACCTCCAACTGAGCAGCAGCAGAAATTTGTAAAACGAATGGCCAGCATCCTCAGTGTTTATTTACTGGCAGAAGACCCGTGCAGGTAAGCATTGAATCTATCAGAACGAGGGCTCATAGTGCAGTTCACCAGTCTCTGGCCTTCGCTGAAAGCAGTGGACAATTGGGTGCAAAGAAACTGGCGATCATTGACCCATGATGGCATCAGCAGCCACCTAGTGGGTAAGGGTTTCTTCGTATTTGTCTTTGCCAATGTAGAGGAAAGGAATTTGATTTTTAGGAATGGACCTTACTTCATGGGCCCTCAGGGTCTTTACCTGAACAAATGGACACCAGATTTTGACCCGACGCAAGATGTGCCCTCGGCTATCCCAGTCTGGGTCCGCTTGCCTCATCTGTCCTTGCATTGTTGGAATCCCAAATCTTTGGAAGCCATAGGAAATAAACTGGGGAAATATATTGACCAAGCAGAGAGGAAGGATCAGTACACCTGCGCAAGAATTTGTGTGGAGGTGGATTTGGAAGTGGGGCTACCCGAAGCAATAAAACTCAAAGTGGTTGATTGGCCGTACATACAAGAACTAGATTATGAGCAACTTCCATTTAAATGTCGATTTTGTCATGGGTATGGACATTTTTCCAGGCATTGCAAAAAGAAGGGAGAGGAGGAGACCGAGAATGCTAATGACAACCAATGGATACCAGCTCAGAAGCAAAACGCAGCAAAACAAGCCAACAAATCAAAGGGCAAAGGAAAGGCCATGGGGAATGAAGGTCCATCCTCTGGTCACGTTGGGAGCTCAGGACCACCAAGGATGGAAACTTCTACTAATCCATTTGAAACACTCAGAATCCCAGAGGAACCTTTAGCATCAACGGCAGAAGAGGTTGAACAGCAGCCCAAATCAATGGCTGAAGATAAATCCCATGAAGAAACAGTATTTGGTCAGGATGGAACCCCAATTGGAGTCTCGAGCCCTCCCTCGTACACTGAAATGATAAGAAAGAAGTCCCCGAAGATTTCAGGCTCTTCAGAAGATGAGACCTTTGAGAGGCCATCGAAAAGAGCTGGCAGAAAATCCCACAAGGAGACAAGGGCAGAAGAAGCAGAGAGGCACAAAATGACAGGTAGCCAACCAACGATAGAGATGTCCATCGGCAGAAATACTAGAAATAGGCCTCCTAAGGGAGGAGCTGCCCCCCCTTCAGCCAACAAGTAATGCGTCTAGTCTCTTGGAATTGCCGAGGATTGGGGAATCCCTTAAAAGCAGAAGCAGTTAAAAATCTAGTGAAATCTGAGTTTCCTGAGATCCTCATGCTCCAAGAGACTAAATTTGAAGGGGAAGCCCTTCTTCATCTCAGTAAAATGAATTGGAAAAAGAATGTTGGGAGAGCAGTCAGTGCTAGGGGCTCCGCCGGAGGACTGGCTACTCTGTGGGATGAGGATAAATTCCATCTCGAAAGTTCCTATGAGACACAGCATTGGATTTATACCGATCTCAGGCACATTGGGAACAAGATGACCCTCGTTCTTGTTAATCTATATGTTCCAGTCCATTACGCTAAAAACAGAGAGTGTTGGCAAACTTTGTCAGCCTTCCTTGAGTTAAGATCCCCCAAGAATATAATTATGGCTGGTGATTTCAATCTTGTTTTTGAACCAAAGGAGAAGCAGGGTGGAAACAATAACTGTGATCAATTCCTCCCCATGGTTGAACATCTCCTTCAGAATTGGGACATAATTGATATTAAGCCAAAAAAAGGGTTATATACTTGGACCAACAATAGAGTTGGGAACCATCATATTTATGCCCGATTAGACAGATTTCTAATCCAGAGCTCCTTCTTATTTGAAAATAAGATCATCTCCTCCAACATTCTGCAAAAATTGTCCTCGGACCATAAGCCTATTTTACTGAAGTTTGAGGAAGGAAAAAAGTTGGGACCTATCCCATTCCGGTTTAATCCTCTTTGGGATGAAAGAGAGGGTTTTGTGGAAACTGTAAACAATGCCTAGAGAGTTCCAGTAAATGGATCGCCCAGTTTTGTATGGGAGCAGAAAATTAAGGCAACCAAGATGGCCCTGAAAACTTGGATAAAGAAGGTCTCAGGATCTCCCACAAGCTGTAGAAAGCAGTCAACAAATCAACTGATGGACTTGCAATTTGAAATGGAATCCCAAGACATTACTTATTCTGTTATTCAAATGGAACATGCTTCCCAGCTCAACACTCTCCGAGCTTACAGGCATGAGGAAGAACAATGGAGGCTCAAATCCAGAAGTCTCTGGCTGAGATCAGGAGACAGTAACACTCCTTTCTTTCACAAACAATTCAAAGCTCACCTCTCCCGGAATCATATGGATGAAATTACTGCCGCTGATGGGATTGTCCATATAGATATTGCACAATTAAAAGAGGCAGCAACTAATCATTTTCAAGAGCTTTTTACTGAAAAAGGAACTGAAACGGAGGAGGAATTTTCTGAATTTATCACTAATATTCTGAGTCTGATTCGAGAGCAAGATAATGCAAGCCTTACGCATCCCTTTACTGAAACTGAAATTAGTAATGTTATTTGGGCAATGGAGCCGGCTAAAGCCCCGGGGCCTAATGGCTTTTCTATACACTTTTACAGAATTTGTTGGGAAATTATCAAGGTGGATTTATGCCGTATGATCAGGGGTTTCCATCAAAAAGCCAAGGTTGGAGGTAGCATTAATTCTACTTTTTTGGCATTAATCCCTAAGGAATCAAACCCAGGAACATTCGACAAGTTTAGGCCTATCTTGTTGTGCAATGCATCTTATATAATCCTGTCTAAGCTCTAGGCCAATAGAATTAAGCCACTGCTGGGTAATCTCATCTCCTCCAACCAAGGTGGTTTTGTGAAAGGTAGGAACATCTTGGATAATGTGACCATCGTCCAGGAAACCATTCACTCCAGCCACCAACGCAATGAACAAGGTATGATTATCAAACTTGATATGGCTAATGCCTTTGACCGGGTAAGGCACTCCTTCTTGTTTCAGGTTCTTCTTTCTTTTGGTTTTAGCATTGATTTTGTAAGGCTGATCAAAGCATGTATAGGTAGGCCATGGATTGCCCCTTTAGTGAATGGAAGGGCTGCCAATTACTTCCAAAGCACTCGGGGCATAAGGCAAGGCTTTCCTCTGTCCCCTTTCTTATATATTTTGATGGTTGACTCACTCAGCAGAAATTTGAACGCTGAGAAGGCAGCAGAAACTCTCCCAGGCATTCAAATTATGAAATATCTTGTCCCCATTAACCATGCATTATTTGCAGACGATTCTCTCCTTATGGGAGGAGCCTCAGTCAAAATTGCAAGGGGTTTTAATGATGTAATACAAAGCTTTTGCAAAGTCTCTGGTGCTCTGGTCAATAAGAGAAAATGTGTTGTCTATGGCTGGAACGTGAGCCATGCTACCATATAGAGAATTGCTCATTACTTAGGGTATACAGGCTACGTAGCTTGGGAAACCTTTAAGTACCTTGGTCTGCCTTTACCCCTGGGCATCACTAAGGAAGAGCATTGGCTTGAGGTTATAAGCAAAATAAAATAAAAAATGACATCTTGGGGAGGACAGTGGTTAACCAGAGCTGGGAAATTGATTCTAATCAAAGCTGTTATATCCTCACTACCTCTCTATCAGGCATCATTTTTATTGGCTCCTAAGCTGATTATCGAGCAGGTATCAAAGCTTATTCGATCCTTCTTATGGCACGGAGGTAAGGGGAACCAGCATAAATACCATTTGGTGAGCTGGGACGTTGTGAAAAAACTGTATTCTGAAGGAGGATTGCAGGTCAGAGACCTAGGGCTTGCAAATTTGGCACTTGGGGGCAAGATGCTATGGAAGATTTTCTCAAATCCCAACCACCCTGTCAGTCATGTTCTAATTAAAATATATATGAATGGAGTTTCAGAGTCCAGTATGGATGAAGCAATCACTAACAAATGCACCATGCAGTGGAAGTTATGCATTTGTGGATGGGAGTCTTTCAAAAACCACCTGTACAGCATTCCTGGAAATGGGCGTCGGATTCTCTTGTGGGAGGATAAAATTATGGGATGGCCTCCTCTCAGGCAGCACGTTGAATTTCAAGAATTACGTAGCTGGCTCACCCAGCATGGCATCACAAAACTTGCAGACATCTCAAATTGGGATCTCGATGGCAGTTGGATTGAATGGAATCTGCCCAGGCCACCTGACAAGATGCTCGACCAATTGAATTCGCTACTCTCAGCTCTTTATGGCTTAGCACCGGTTCATATTCGAATAAGAGATAAATGGGGCTGGGGTGAGATGGGTGAATACACAACAACTATGGGATTTGCTGCCCTTAAGTTGCAACATCCCCAAACTCAGTCTAATGCCATGTGGTAACAGGTCTGGGATTCATTTGCCATCCCTAAAATTAATTTTTTTAGCTGGATCCTCTTGCACATAAGACTATTGACTGGTGAGAATCTCACTAAACGTGGAATAATTGGGCCGCACAGATGTCCTCTGTGTCTTTCAGCCCATGAAATTATCGATCACTTATTCATTGATTGCCCTTTTATGTAGGAGGTGTGGCAGCTGGGGTTGCAAGGCCTCAATGTTCAACCGTCCTTTCAGTGCAATATAGTTTCCTTATTTTCCACTTGGACTGACTGATATCCTCAGGCGATAAAGAATAAATCTTTGTGGGCCAAGATTTGGCATGCAGTCCCAAAATACCTTTGCTGGGAAGTTTGGTTAGCCAGGAATGAGCACATTTTCCAGGACAGATTGTGTACCCCTGCTATTGTGGTTGCTAAAGCCAAGGCGTTGCTTTTGGAAACGGTGGAGAATCATCCCTCAAATCAAAATAACTTGCTTCTTCCTGTAGAGAACAGCTGGATTGGTGACCCTTCGCTTCGGATTAGGAAGAAGATTGATGTCCGCCCTATCAGTAACCCAAAGTGGAGACTTCGGCACAATGAAACTGATTTTCAGTAGTGGTGGAAGAGTCAAGGTAAAGTCATCATTTTTTTGGATGGGGCAGCTAAAGGAAATCCAGGGCGAGATGGAGCTGGAGGGGTGTTCTATGCCTCTAAGGGTCATATGAAGGACATCTTCAGATGGGGGCTAGGGAAGTGCACAAATAATCAGGCTGAATTATTAGGTCTGCTCAAAGCTTGTCAGATAGCTCATGGAAGTGAAGATCATGAAATTCAGATTTTTGGGGACTCTGAAATCCTTATTAATCTCTTAAACTCTGAAGACCAGTTCAATAAAGGAGTGCTAGATAAAACCTTGCAACGTGCCCGGAATTGGCTGCAAAAATTCAATTCTATCTCTTTTTTCCACATCCTTCGGAGCCTAAATCAAGAAGCTGATTTTAGGGCCAAAGTAGGCTGTCTTTTAGCACCAGCTAATCTGATTCAGAATGATGCTACTCCTATGTGGTCTCCCATCCCGTAAGATGGCAGCTCGTTGTATTTTGTAATGTAGGGTTTTTGGAATCTTTGAATTTAGAGTACTTTGGCATTGTAAGATGGGTTGATTAGGCGTAAGCCCAACCGTAACCTCTTCAATAAAATCTATCCATTCTTGTTAAAAAAAAAAAAACTAAGCTTATCAATCATTAAATCAAAGTAAGATGTGCACAACTTAGATTATGCTATGGTATAACTGATTATAAAATAATAATAATAATAATTAGATAATTTTGTATATTAATTATATTTTAAAAAGAGAAAGACTTTTACATTTTACACAAAGAAATGTTTTATATAATGATATGATAAATGAAACTTTATCTTTTTTCATTTCTTTAGTAAATTTTAGATTTAAATAAATAAATAATTTATTTCATTTTCAATTAGTAAATTTTTCATTTTTCATTTTTAAATTATGATTTTTTGAAATTTTCATTTCTAAATTATATAATATAAAAAAATTTGTAATTAAAGTTTTTTTTAAATAATTTAATAAAATTTGTATTTTAAATTTAGTAAATATAATTTTAAAAAATTTCATGTTTTATTATGTGAAAATTTTATTTATAAATTATTTAATATAATAGAATATGTATTTGAATTTTTTTTTTATTTCTTAAATAATTTAATAAAATTTGTATTTCAAATTTTATTAATTGAATTAATTTATTAGAGAGTTGATATCTAATAAAAAAGTAGTTTTATATTGTTTTTATGTTTTCATTAATCTTTGGAACGATAAGGTTTGTTATCAATTATTAGCTAAAAACCCTATTCAATCAAGGATGCTAGAAAGTTGGATCTTATTCTGTATCCTAATTTTATTTTTATTTTAATAAATTTTAATAAAAAAATAGAGTAGACATTATATATTCCCATCCATGTTAACATAAATTAATAATTAACTCCAATTATATTTTAATAAAAAAATAGAGTAGACATTATATATTCCCATCCATGTTAACATAAATTAATAATTAACTCCAATTATATGACAGCTAAACAAACAATCAATCAATTATTGTTATTGTTGCCATAACTTTTCTAATGTTCAAATAAAAGTTAGCAATTTCTCAATCCAAATCTAACAAAATGAGAATTCACACCTTCTCTATTCCTCAAGGAGTTGTCTAAAAATGAGAAGATTTGGCCATAGCGATTTTAATGGTAGAAATGGATTTAACATCATAAAAAACCTTAGGATACCCAAAATTTCAAAGTTTGATAATTGTAACCAAAATTTTATAGCGATTTTGATGGTGGAAATGGATTTAACACCATTAAAAACCCCAGGAGACCCAAAATTTCAAAAAAAATATGTCGAATTTTTTCAAAATCGTACCAAAAAAATCAAAATTTTTAGTTGAAATCCTAAAACGTTGTGATTCCTCAATTCAATTCCAACAAAATGTAACACATGCGAGTGTCACACCTCTACGATATTTATTATATGTACACTATTTAAGGGCATGTAGGTCCTTTACAACAAAGTAATGGACATCTCCGCTTCACCCGGGCCACCAAGTACTTTGATGATTAAGACTTACGTTTATGCAATCGGATTCCTTAATGAAAAACCCTAATCTGAAGGCTGAAAAAAGGAAAATTTGTGAAGTATGATCTATATGAATTAATGTCACCGAATAGAGCTAGTCTAGAAAATGGCTGGAGATAAGGATGTGAAACCATTATTTTTCATAGGAAGAAGTTGGAGAGAGAGATGATCAAAATGCGAGAAGAAAGGGACGTGAGCCCGGAGTCGGAATCGGATAATGAAATGCATTGTGTTGGTGTGATACTGGAAAGCGAAAACACGGCCATGCAACGGAAGGAAATCCCTTTTTATAGTTATGGATTACGTTGTCTGTAATACAGTAGATATATGCGATAGTGTGGGCTCCCTGTGTAGTACCATAACAGCTGGAGAGACGACGAAAAAGGGCAAAAAGTAGTCTGATTCTTCCTGATCCCACCCTTACATAACAGGCACAGGCAGGCAGTCAGTTAGTTGTGTCTGTTTTCTGCTTGGCTGGCCAGTGGCTCTCCCACTCCCCACATGATTTCACTGCCAAATTGCCAATGCCAAGCTCAAGTACGTTCAGTGCATAACAAACTGTCTCGTCGTTGTGCTATTAATGTTCCTGCCGGTCAAGGCTGGCGCACTCACTAAACTCCCCAAACCTCAGCTTACTCATAATTAATGAGGTTGGGATGCGGTTCTATTCATTATCCCACCACTTTGCTGGAGGAATGGGATTGAAAAGGGGCATGACAGTAAGGATAGGTGGAAAGTTGAAATTTGTTAGTTATATGCGGGCCTCACATATGGATGGTTCTTGTTAAATAAAAGCCATTAAAAACTATTCTTTCTTCGGAGGGCAGCCTGTCACAAAGAAATGGTCTCCACTCTCGAGGGCCCTCTTGAACAGTGAAGTGTGTACCTTCGGCTTGCAAAATCATTAGGTATGAGGAAATAACTTAATTAACGGATGAAGAGTTTCTCATGATGTGATGGTTGTTTGGAGCCAGGAATAGAGTGCTTTAAAAGCTATAAATATCACATTAAGTGCAGGGTGGTATGTAGTTGCCAAAGCCATTCAAAGAGTGTTGTATGTTTCCCATTAGGAGATACAAGTTGTTTAATAACAAGGAACAGTCACTCGAAAGTTATTTATCACTAGAAGGTATTTTAGTTTTATCATAAAGTAATTTATGGAGTTTTTAAATACATAATTTTATATCAATGGATCTTTCAAGCATCTATAATATAAGTATTATCTGAGTGTAGATGAGTGGATTCAAGTACTTCTACCTCTTAAATTTTTTGAAGTTTTTTCCATGTTTAGTAAATGCTATGATTCATATTTTCATAGGTAGATGTGTTAGAGGAGTTTGTATGGAAGACATGTGTCCAGTTTTTATACTTTAAGCATGTTTAGGATTGTTCAACTGAGTCAATCATCTTGTATTTCAATTTTTTTAGAAATGTGAAGTTAAAATGGATTTATTTTGAAAAAAACTTTGTGGTTTAGTGAAAAGTTTACTTTGTTTTGAAGAGTATGAAGGCAGCATTATGGTTTCCCATTTGCTTATTGAGCATATATCGAATTATGGATAGTGAGTAGTTTTTTGATGTTGATATGTCACTTATGAAGGAAGCTTGTTGGTAGTAAACTAGTAGTTCTTTTGACATTTTCTTGAGTATAATGAATAGTTGGAGGTTTGAAGGTTAATTGGTTTTGTATATAATTGGAAGTATTGAAAGTGTTTTTTGTGGTGATAGTACTTTAGAATGTATTTGTCTTTTTGAAGGAACAATATTTTATACTTTGTTTTATGAATATAAAGTATAGCTTTTTTTCATGTGAAAGAAAGTGGATCTACACTCCTATATTTGCTATATTTATATTATAGCAATTTAAAAAAATAATAATAATCTTAAGTTTTCTTTTACAATTTTTTTTCATATAATCCAGGGTGCGGGTGTATATGTGGCAGTGGGAATGCATGTGTCCGGAAACGTGGAGCCGGAGGATGGTGGTTTGTTGTCGAAAACAGAGCTCTCAGTCAACAGAGGTGGGGTGGTTTAAATGTAACGCCAAGTGAGGTCGAGGTAGAGGACGAGAGAGTTAAGGAAGGAGGGGAAGTTGGAGGCTGTCCAGACTGTAACTGTGTCGGATATGGTTAAGATACGAAGAAACATGAATGCATGGTACGTGAGAACGCAGAGAGTTAATGGCGGTGAGAAGGAGGAAAGTTGGTTCGATGGAAGGCTCGAATCGAGAGACTTTACTCCAAATGTTGCCCTATTGATGGAGGAAATTAATGGGAGTATGAAGGAAAGTGTCAGGATTGATGTATATAAGGAGAGTGATATGGAGACACAAACACCATACGCTGAGTTTGTAGACTGGCTAGCTGGTGAGGTGAGAAAGAAACGTAGTGGCCCTATGTTAGTTTGTTGTTCTATGATGGCCCCGCGACAACGAATGCGTAGTCACCAGGGGAGAAAAAGAAGAAAAGACGTAGAATGGTAGAGGAGGACGTGGAGAAGGAATACCTGGAGGGTGTCCCGCTTGGTATAGATGATTCCATCTCGCAAATGGAGGAGGACGAGATGCAGAGGATGATAGAGGAGCGGGGGTCCACGGCGGTGTTGGACCCATATTGGATCTTGAGGAATATTACAACAAAAATCATGATGGAGGGGGTTAGTTTTGGGGACCTAGTGCAACAAATAATTGGGAACTCCAAGGACGACCTTCTGCATGACGTAGCGGACATGGAGGGAGTGTTGGGTCTGGCGAAATCCTCCTTCTCGTCCTCGTAGGTCCGTAGTTCACCCCCTCCTGAAGATGGAGCGAATCCACTACCGGACAGCGTGGGAAGGACTCCACCGGAGCAGCCTCCAGTAGCGAAAAATGGTTTTGTGTTGGCGGGGAAGGGGAAAATTGTAGTGGCGAGAAGCCGAGATGAGAGAGAAATACTGCAGGGGGATATTGTAACTTTGTCTATGGTTAGGGGTATAGTGGGAAGACCCGGGCTATGCTTAGGAAGGAATCTTTTTGTAACATTATGTATATTCCATCTGTATTTGAGTAATAGAGTAATACTATCTTATACACACAAAAAAACTTTTTTCATACAATAAATTATTTTTAGTTTTGAATAAAATTATATATGACATACATCTTATTAATACAATTTTTCACTGTAAATTATTATCATGTTAACATAGGAAAAAGATTGAATAAACAAATTTATTTGTTATTTTTCTAAATTATTATTATAATATTAAATTCATAAAATTTAAAGAACTACAATTATTTTGATTGTTTGTATAATTTTTTTTAAACAAAACAAAAATGCAAAAACTTTTATATTATGTAGTAGTTAGAAGTTTAAAATTGATATGGTATGCAATGAAGAGTTTTAATAAACTTGTATAAAAAATACCAAATAGAATTTAAAACACATAAATTAGTAATGACTCATACACATATTACAATCTTATCATATTTATTTTTGTTTACAATACAATATTTCACCATCTTATACCCTAATTTGTTAACTCTAATTAGATTACAATGCAAATCCCTTAACCAAAAATAGTTTATAATGGGCCGCAAAACCTTGGGTGGAAAACAATCAAAACAGAGCTGCCCGCAAACCTCTTTAGAGCTTATATCACTTTGCTATATGATAATTTACAAAGAGTACAACACATATCCAACATGCAATTATTCATGACAAAATGATACATGATACTGCCATATAAAACTATCAAATTTTTCCACTTACTTTGAAATTGAATTTACAAGTTAAATAAAAATTTTACAACTCTTATATTTTTACTTAAAAATTTAATAAATAACACACTATCTATCTGCAAAAGAGATCAAATTAAAACATTAAAAAGATCAAGAACACTCTTACTTTGCATCCTAATGCATTTATTTTGCATTGTTTTTATTTTTTTCCAAATACAACTATAGCCTTAACATGTTCTCCATCATATTGGAAATATGATCCTCCACTTTTATTATAAAAACTTATTTGAATCTCAACTTTGCCCTATATGATATATCATGAGATAAAATATGGTTAACATAAACTACAATCTAGATCCTTCCAATATAAGTTGAGAGTCACAAAACGGATTTAGAGTAATATAGCATATCACCCAATAATAATATATTTAAAAAAATTTATTCGTACTTATTTTTTAAATAATGTGATTTTTTTAACCATTTAAATTTTTTATAGATATAAAAATCAATTTATTAATAAATTAATAAATCCTTCCTTTAACAAAATTTTATAAAAAATTACATAAATGCCAACCAATACCTTACCTCAATTTTAAATTATATTTTGTTTTAAAATTAAAACACCTATTATTTTTTCATATAACACGAAAGAAATTTAAACATTAAAAACTATTATTATATCGTAATTCTTAAATTTATTTATAAATCTTATTTTAGTAAAATCAAAATAATATTTATATCATAATATTTAAATATTAATATAGTTTCATGTTTAATTATTTAATTAATATTATATATATATAAAAGAGAGATACAATTCTTACCTTTATAATAATAAATGTATTTTACAACTTTTTTTCTTATGAAATCAGATGTGCGCACCTACTCATCAAGAAGTATAGATATTTTTTAATGTCTTATTTGAAAATTCAAAAATCTCATTTTTTATCATGTATAAGTTTTTCATTGAAAATAGCCAAACTTTTATGTTTTTGGCGAGAAGTTCTCCGATCCTGCAAATTCATATCATGGAAAATAATTATAAAAAGAATAACAAAAATCACAAAGAAAGGAAGAAATAGTACAATAGGCGAGCCAGTTTCCTAACTAAACATTTAATAAATATAATATTAATGAGAAGAGTACAAAAGAGTGGCCAATCAGAGATATAAAAGAGCTCTCCTAGGCCATCATCGAAGCGGATGTGTGAGTGATCAGATCTCTAAGCTATAGCTTCTGTGTGAATTATTTTGACAAGTGAGATAATGAATTATGCAGTCTGCACAACAGTGAAAAAAATTGATCCCCGATCCCGGAAGGATCGGATCGGGCCAAATTATAAAATAAATGATCAGTGAATGTATCATGTTAAGATCAGTTTCTCAAGAATGTGGTCTGGAAGCCGTTTTTCTTTTTTGATTTTTTTAATTTTTTTTTGCCTGTTTATCGCCTTCTCCTTAGGCAATTTTGTTAGACATTCATGATCAAATATTTCTCTCGGCTTTAATTACAAGAATTCAAACTGATGAGCGATCGGATGTTCCCCCAGATGTCTGTTGCGGTTGAGCTGGTGAACGTATTGGATAGAGAGACGGTGCAGGCAGTGCCAACGTCATACCTGTTGCATTGCAAAACACACTGTTACACATTTCAGTTAGGTGTTAAATCTCCCGGACACACTATTATTTTTAAATGTGTTAATGTATTAGTTGTTACAGACAATTTTCAATAGGATGAGAGCTGACCTGAGGAAGGAACTGCTGTCGGAATAGAAAGTACACCTCCATACTGTTGTGGCTGCAAGCCTGAAATTGCACCAGCTGATCCTGGAGCTGAGTAGTGCATTATCTGAGGAAAGTGAACACCAAAGTTTTGGGAAGCTTGAGGATACCCAGCACTTCCTTGCACAGGTTGGGTGTACTGAAAATATGGATATAGTGCAGGATTTGGTATCATTCCAGCTGGGCTTGGATACATCTGTGGATAATGAGTTGCTCCATATGGACTGTAATAGTTCTGCATATAGAATGAAGGGTTGCCAAATCAATACTTTTTAGGTTTTCAATGGTGGGATAAGACAAAACAAATATGTGATTTCTAGTTTATGTTGTTGGATGATCATATTATAATACGTCACAGTAAAACATAAAGATTTTGCTAATGATCTCTACAAGTTTTCCAATTATAAAATTATTACCAAATCCCACTGTACATAATTAGTTTTGAGTGGGTGTACCAACCGGATGAAAAGTGTTTTCTGAAGAGTACGAAGAATACCTGAAACATGGAAGCCAGATGTAACAATTACTTTTATATATAATAAAATGAAATCGATCACTTATGCATATAAGTATCACTTTTATATATAATAAAATGAAATCGATCACTTATGCATATAAGTATCACTTATATATATAATAAAATGAAATCGATCACTTATGCATATAAGTATCAGTGTAATTTTTAAACGTACTCTCCACAGATCATGAAAATCAAAACATTTCTATCATTTGACATGAAAATCAAAACATTTCATGAGGTGGAATCCAGAATGAACCCTTAACTGCCTTCCATGAAATGAAAATCAAAACATTTCATTATGCCATTGAATCCATTGAGATTAAACCCTTTATTCCTTTCCATGAAATTCAAAACTTAATGCGAAGCTTTCATGATCTGGAATCCATTCGAGATTTAACCCTTTATTCCTTTCCATGTAATTCAAAACATAAACTTAATGCGAAGATTGATAATCAAAACATTTCATTATGTGGAATACATTTGAGATTAAACCCTTTATTCGTTTCCATGAAATTCAAAACATAAACTTAATGCGAAGCTCGATAGCACAAACTTTTATTATCGTTTGATACTTGCCAAGAAACAAATTAGAGGAAATCCATGAAAAAAATGCAAGAAGAGTAGGAAAAAAAATTGATGGAACTAACCCATAAGTCTGATAGGGAGAAAAGCCTTGTTGGAATGCATAGTGAGCAGGTTGAGGGTAAGCTGCTCCAACATTGTAAAAAGACCCTCCCGTCTGAAGGCCTGTAGGGAAAGAGCCTAAAATTCTAAACCGATTACCTGTTCAGGACAATCCAACGGGGCATCAACGCACAGTTCATCAGTACATGTTACTGACAGATTCAATGCATTATTATGAACATGAATTAAGTGTACAAGTAGTGTGATAGTTGCACGGATTGTTCATCATAAAGGATGTGAATGGACTGGAAGGCAACTTGAACGTCCTTCAACAACTATGTGTCCTATATTGGATGTGTTCTGTCAGGCTGACGAGATCAACAAGTTCGTCTGTCCAAATTGACCGTACTCGTTTACATTTTGGTAATTTCAGTTTTACAGCAAAAATTAAATGGGAAGCCGTAATATTCAATTTCGTTTCCGGTTTACGATCTAGACCAGACCATGTTCAATAATACTAGGCTACCTTAACACTGAAAAAGCTATTCCTGTATATTATCAGAATGAAGATTTGATTATTGCGCTATAGGAGGAACAAAGTTGAATAATTTACCCAGCTTTTTCAGTTTTCGAGTTTGTCTAACATTGATAGTATATTTGAATGTTCAGGATGAAGATTTCAATATTGCAGTTTTGCAGTATAAGAGGTATAAAATTTGAGTAATTTTCATTGACCTAAACATTGATATTCCTGTATAAGATACGGAAGATTTGAGTAATTTTACAACATTGATAGTATACATAAAGCCTGTAGAAACAGCCTCAAGGAATCTTGCATATGTTAAAATACTATTCAAGTTGTAGACGAATGTAACTATATGTGGGGATTGTTATATGGTGGAACAACAGTAAAATATACTTATCTTGTAATGTTTTGAAAGTGCTTCGACCAATATAAAATCTCCTTTTTTTCTCTTCTCTAATGGAGATATTTTAAGAACCCTAAGAATAGCCCGGGACGTGGGGTTTTCTATGAGATATTCAATCCTAGATATGCACATATATGATCAATCTGCACACACAAATTATGATAACGTTTTCGATTTACTCTTTTACACGGCCATTGAATCATAGAATCACATCCATCATGTCTGTTGTCAAAAATAAAGTTCATAGTACTGATGCTTTTGCTTTTGAAGAAAATCATGGAAACTCACACAGTTTTTCATATCGCCATATAGCAGATTGGATTTTGAATGAAGTAAAGGACAGATTAATCACATATCATATAAATAATTTGCAGCGATGAATACATATACTAACCAGGCTGGGGAGTAGAAGGGCGAGAGCGCTGGGCACCGAGAGAAGCAAGATTGCAATTAGCCCGTCTTCCATCAATGATTGGAGAAGAATCAACACAAGCTCTCATGGCGGATTCTGGATCACGAAATGTTACCTGCAATATTATCCATGGATGGATACCAGTTATAACAAGAATATGAATATTGAATGAAAAGATGGACAAAACAGTTAGAAAATCTATTCTATCTATCTACAGAATCGAATTACAAGACTTGTTTAAATTGCTGGAACTAAGGGTATAATAGGGTTGGAGGCGTACAAAGCCATAGCCTTTAGATCGCCCAGTATTCTTATCCGTGATAACGACGGCCTCCAGAATTTCTCCAAATTGTTCAAAATAACGCCGCATCGTTTCTTTCTGTGTCTCCCATGCCAACCCTCCCACAAACACTTTGGTATATGTGGTGTCTCCGAACTGACCCATTGCCCCGCCGCCGCCGCCGCCGCCACCGCCACTTCCCGACTGCTGCTGCGCCATGCCGCCCAGTTTTTTGATCTCCAGTAAACCAATTTTCTGAGATTATGTCAGACTCGTCGTTTAATCTAGTTATCTAAAACCAAAAGGATCCAAGCATAGCCAAAGAACAATAACGATACTATTGCCTTTATAACCTACAAAGGGCTGGTAGCTCTCTCAGACTGAATTAGATCCAATCCAAATAAACAACCATGGCCAAAACTTGATCATCGATCACCTGTATGGCTGCAACAACAATATCCACAATAGCACATCGATTCGATTGCTTATTGGGTATTATTAAAAGAGCCTACAACCTCCATAGATTCTTAGGGCACACAAATTCCATTCATCCATCTCAGCCATAGGCTATAGCAGATTTGGGCAACGACAAACAGCAGAAATTAACTCTCATGGAAACCAATCCAAGCAGGGCATGGGGTGGGTTCAGAGATGAAATATGTACTCTATAACAGAAACCCAAGTGAACTCATGTCAAGAAAGATTCATCGGCCATTGCTAGAGCTCTCTGATTGTCAAGAATGCTACCTAGCAGCTCATCAAATCCCCTCCCTATCAGATATGACAGCAGGGCCGGACGTATATGCTGCCCAGAGACTAAGGAAGGAAGAGGGAAAAGATATATCCAAGCGGTGCAACACTGTGAATTGGGGTGTGGGGGATCACAGAGCAGTTAGAGGTCTAATAGTGGTAGAAAAAAATCGATAAAGGCAAAAGAGGGAGTACACAGCATGTGGCTCCCACTAGCACAAATTGGAGTGTCCCTAGAGTGCATTATCTAGGTATATCTGACGATGCCATCCTGGCCATTAATGCGCTGTCTCCAACACTTCAATTTTTATTTTTTTTCTCGTTCTAATTCCTTAAACCTTGACCGTCTCATCTCCATGTTCCTTGTTCAACGCCTCCTGCAACAAGAGCTCTGCAGTACAAACAAACCACACCACCACAAAATGGCTCTGAGCCCTATGCTTCCAAATATATCAAAACCATACAGACCCTGTTTTTATCATATTCTGTAATACACATCTACAAAACAGCACAAATACTAAAACGGCGTTGTAATTGCACGCCCTTCCAGATCCCCGTCGCTATATTTATGTAAATTTTCATGCGCATGGTCACCTGCCAGCCAGCCAACTGTCTGACACACAAAGTATAGACAGACGACCGGTCACCGGCGGATCTGCCCTGTGCCTGGCTTCGATCTTGACAGTCGCCGACTCGCCCCCCTATGCCCTTTTTCTCGAGAGCTCTGTTGACGTTTTAGAACTCTCTTTGTCTGCACCACAATAATGATGTTGACGTTTTACCAGATTAAAGCTTCTCCTCTTGTATGGGCTGGATGCTGTCGACAGTTTATAAATCTCACTTTTACAGACAATAATTAATGTTAACCCTTCGCTTATTGGCTGTTTCGTTAGGAGAATATTTTTACAATAATAATGAATGGTCGTCACGAGTTAGACATTCTCGATGTTCGCTATATTTCACATGCAATTTGACGGACAAATTTCCCGTCAATTTTTTCCAGAGCCGCTGGTAGTTAGGATGTCCTGATTGTCCCCATTTATCTCATTTCTTTACCAGCATAATTAAATAAATTGGGTAATAAAATCCCGGTGATTTGGTTCGATTGGAAAACAGAAAGAGAAAGGGGGTAAGTTGACAGAGTGGAAATTCTTTTCTATATTTAGTAACAATTATACAAGAAGTTATCATTTTATGGAATTTTTTGGATCAACATAATATATGTGAATGAATTCTAAAAAATGAGTAAATCAAAACGGAATTTTGCTTTATTAAGGAAAAATAGACTAGCATAAAGGTAGAAAGGTTGAGTTAGTATATTTATTAATTGACTCAAACTTTCTATGAGAAAGAAGAAAGTTGACCAATTATATATGATGAAACTCTTCAATTTTCCTATATAATTTAAAAATTAATTAATAAGACAAAAGTCCAATGTAAAAATAGTCAGCCCTTATATATGATCCAAAGATTTTGAACTCTCTAAATTTTCTTGTTACATTAAAAAGACTTAGCACATGTCTTACAATATGTCACACAGCTTTCCCCAAAAATTTATGACGCTATGATCAAGCATAATCAAATAAAATAAAATCTTGTTAATTAAGGCATAAAAAAATAGAAAGTTGGAAAAGAGGAAAGTTGACCAATTGTAGTTAAAAGCTAAAGGAAATAGAAAGTTGGAAAAGAGGAAAGTTGATCAAATGTAATAAAGAAACTCACTAGTGTTAGTAGCTGTTTAGTAGTTGGCATAAGGATGTAAATAAAAAAAAATTATAATAATATTTGTTGATATTAATTAAAATTTAATTAATAATAAAATCTTTGTAAAATATCTGCAAAATTTATATTTAACAATGCTGTTTTCTAACTTTTTTTTTAGTTAAAATTCTATTTTCTTTAATTAAAGTCCTTTAATTAAGGAAATGTAAGTTTAGAGTATTTGTATGTGTGAAAGAAAGAATTTAACTTCTCATAATTAGTTTCCTTATGTTATCAAAGAGACAAGCCAAACCAAATTCAACCACAAATTAGACATTTTCAAGGTTGTTTTACATGCAATATGACAACCAATTTTCCGGGTTTGGATATTAGGTGCACAACCAAATAAAGTTGAGTTAGTTTGTATTAGGAAATAGAAATTTGGAAAAGAGAAAAGTTCACCACCTGTAGCAAAAGAAACCCAACCAATTTTTAATGGTGGATTAGTGGTACGTGAACCTAGATTCACAACAAAGTTTGTCAATAAAGCTTAATTAAGAAGTTAATCAATGTTTCCAATCTTTTTATTTTTCTAAATACCCTTGTGATTGTAAAGATGTTATTGATGGTTCGGCTATAGATGGATTCTGTGCTATTGGAGGCGTGATACATATCAATAGGGAACATTATTATACCCTGAAGCTTAACTGTGGATGTGGCACCAACACCAAGGCTCAACAGTTAGGTTTGTGGTGTGTTCTTACAGCTTCCAGATTCTTTGGACTTCATGAAATCTTAGTTTTTGGTGACTGTCGGGTGACGATCAAATGGGCACAAGGTGTATTTAACATCAATGTGATTTCACTACATCATTGGTGCTGCAGAATCAAGGATGTTATGCTTTTTTTCAAGAATATTACCTTTGAACATATATATAGGTAGCATAATTCGTTGACTGATTCATTATCTAAAGAAGCACACGAGGGTGCAAAAGACTACATCAGATGGGAAGAATTTCTTGAGAACCAACTACTTGACTCGGGCCTGGTTAACCTGATTGGTCTGTAGTTTTTTATCTACCCTTTTGGGTCTGCTATTTTGACTAAGAAATATCCATTGGTATTTTTGTTGTTCTGATCTATGTTTGGACTTTATCATGCTATCTTCGAGCATAAGTTGGATTACTATCGACTTATAGTAATTCTGAACATTTTTTTTGGACATTATCATGTTATCCTTCTGCATAAGTCTTGATTTATATCGACTTATGGTTTTGTACTATTTGATTCTCCTAATGAATACTGGTAGTACAGTTTTTTTCTGTTGAAAAAAATAAAAAAATAAAAATATCATGTGTGCATGAGGGAAGGTATTTGACCTTGAAGGGTTGGTTTCTTTTTGTGATCAAAGAATCTTAATACATGTTGGAAAAAACCAAACCAAGTTCAAATCTCAGTGGATATAGATCCCTTGTGTGTTGGGGGGAGGTGTTTGACCACATGTTGTTTGTTTCCGTTGGTCACCAAAGGAACTTAACACATGTTCAACCCATGAAATTGATTTAAGTAACTGGGGATCTATCAAGAATTAATAGAGGTCAAATCTCTTTAGATGCAAACTTGTGTGTGAGAATGTATTTGACCTTGGAGGGTTATTTCCTTTATTCATTAAATAGACTTAACACATGCTAGAAAAATCAAATCAGTACAAACCTCGACGGGTGTAGAGACCTTGTATGTTGGGATAATGTGTTTGATCTCTTGTTATTGGTTTTCATTGGTCATCAAGGGAACTTAACACATTTCCAACCAGTTGAATTGGTTTGAGTGGACGTTAATCAAATAATTTCCCCATATTAACCTGAGATCTATTAGCCACCAAGAGTGATCAAATCCCTCTAGATGCAAACTTGTGTGTGTGTGAGGGAAGGTATTTGACCTTCTAAGGTTGGTTTCCTTTTGAGGTCAAAGTGACTCAACACATGTTGGAAAAATCAAATCAAGTTCAATCCACGGGGGCTTCACTCAATAAACAGCTATCATAGCACGTTCGATCGTGGCATATGAAACAATACCCCTAATTTCACTAAATATTGGAAAATACCTTCCAAAATCGTTTTTTTAACCCCCTCCCAATATGCCTTCCCAATTTAAAAAACCCCCTATTTTCACTAGATATTGTATGTATCAATTTTTTCAATAACATTTTTTATACCCCTTTATATTTCTACCTAGTATATTGATATGATACCCCTCTTATGACCCCACATGCATTCTACAATGCACCTTGCTTCTTTCGATGTATATCGTGGATGCACATTACTTCACCCACAATGCAATTACTCAACCACATATCATTATGATTTGCATGAAGAGATAGGAGATCACTTCTTGTATGTCACTAGAGGCTAACTAAACCTCCCAAGGCCTGTAATAAGCATGAGTGGTTGGGTATTCAAGCCCCCAAGGCCTATCGAGGGCCTATAACAGGCCCTGGAGGCTTAGAGCCTCCCAAGGCTATTGGTAACAACTGGCTGAGTGCTATTGGTAAAAATTGGTTTTCAATGACCAGTGTCTCTCGACTATGATCGACTGGAAACCCACTTCACCACGAAACCCCTGGCCTCAAGCATGCCTCAAGATGTGATTTCCCTGCATACTGGTAAGCATGAGCCTTGCCTCAACCCAATTTCTCATCTGGCTGTGATCCCGCCATCTCCATTTGGAGAATATTTGTCAGCTCGCCCATATAAAAAAGACCCCAAAGTATTTTTGTATTGTTACATTAAATAAAAAGCCCTTTGCCCCTTAATATATACACAATATAATTTTTAGGTTTTCATGAATATTTAATACCTCAATATAAATGAACGTGGTATTATATTGCCTTCTAGTGAAGCCCCCGTGGTTCAATCTTGGATAGGTGTAGATCCTTTGTGTGTGGGGGTGTGTGTTTGGTATCTTGTTGATGGTTTTTGTTGGTCATCAAGGGACTTAACACGTTTGAAAAGTGAAAGTGGTTTAAGTGGGTATTAATTGGACATTAATTGGATACTTTATCTATGTTAACTTGGGATCGATCAAATATACCAACAGGGATCAAATGCCTATATATATATATAATGTGAAAAGTTAATGCTTACATCTAGAAATATTTGATCAAATTTACTTATAAATCTTTCGACCCATATGAGGTTGTAGTATGCACCTCCAAAGTGCAATGTAATAACAAAACTCCCTATATTGGGCTCTCTAATGTGCCACAAAGCACAACAAATACTTATCTAAAATTTAAAATAAATTTGCTTCAAAGTAGATATAACATCACATTCTCTAAAAACCAAGTAGGAATGTGAAACATGTATATGAGAATAAAGTTAAGAAGTTACGGAAGTAAAAGTTATGTTGAATATGCATAAACAAGTACATAAACATTCAACAACACTTTCTTTTACATTGTATAACATACTCACAAATCAACTAAAAATCAAATTTTCATTATCAAATAATAAAAATCAACATTTTAATAAAAGAATATTGTAAAACACACCAGCTTTATTAAGAAAATGATACGTACAAGATATTCAAGTTGATGTATAAGGAAAGGGACTAGATACAATGAAATAAATTAAGTTCATAAAAAGACTAAATACAATACAATAAAGTAAACCAAATTTATAAAATTTAAATTCTAGAATTAAAACACTAATATAAACTTTTTTAACTTTAATGATCCTAATTTCATTCCTTAATCTTTTGAGTATTTAGTGTCATGAATATGTACAGTTAATGGAATAAACTCTTCATTTCCAATTTGTGAAGTACCCAACACATAACCAT
Source organism: Larix kaempferi (assembly GCA_027924585.1). NCBI lineage: Eukaryota > Viridiplantae > Streptophyta > Pinopsida > Pinales > Pinaceae > Larix > Larix kaempferi. Next base: position 11,855,974 of record BSBM01000762.1, on the reverse strand, counting down.
CTCTATCAAGCTCCAATTATTATTTCTAAAAGTCGTCAATTCCATTAAAATTAAAAATTGTAATGGTCCTCCTAATAGCGTTTAAGGAGCATAAAATTCAAGAGTGGACATTGGCAAGTTGATGTCATTTGAATGAGTCCTTATACACACTTGGTAATCCTTATCTATTGATAGGATTATTTTTTTATTATCTCGTGTTTTTTTCTAATAATCTAACCGCTACAATATAGAATTACCGGAGGCAAAAGCAAGGCAACGACGCGATACTCAACATGAAATGCCGTCGAACAGAAACAGAAACTTCCAAATGTCTGACGGGAAACCGCCAAAAACGTTTTCCTCTCTTGGCGTATTTTCCGTAAGGCGGTCAAAGTCAAAGAAAAACAGAATAATGATATTAATAATAATATAGAGATGGAAAGAATGTAAATGGGTAACTGTAAAGGGCTAACAACCCATAATCCATATGCAGAATCTCTAGTACGATCCTGATCCATATGAAGGCTGCAGTACGGGGCAAAGTGAGTAGAACGTCAGAGGAGGCATGTGCCACTGATACAACTCCAACTGAATATATATAATGTATATATATTTTTATATAAAACCAACTGCCTGTCCTCTCCTCTGCTTACACTATTAATTCAATGTGACAAACAAAACAAAGCTGGCAGCACCCGGTGGGTGGAGGGGAGAGGTATGCGGTATGCCCATTACCCGGACTGTGGACACCTCTCCCCAAATGGAATGGACAAATGGGGAGGCCCGTGAATGCTTAAGCGTGCGGTTGCATGTTCTGCATGTGACTGCCGCTTAACTTCAACTTCTTTATAACGAACAAGTAACGTGGCCAGCTTGTCCAATCTAAGTAAATCACCCCCACCATGTACTTACTTGTTAAAGCTGGTCCAACCTCTGTTTATCGACAATCCCGATGAAAATATATCGATAAGTGTTTTAAAATTTGTACCCTCCAATGGGCATGGTGGGGTGTCTCCATTATCCTAATCACGTTAACACATGGGTATAAATGGTTTGGGTCCCTAATTTCTTAAAATATTTAATATCATAACTTTGATAAATGATATGAATCTACTTGTTCTCCACCACTTGATTACATACCTTTAGAAGGATGGATTAGCTTTCAATTTTTTAAAAACCCCAAGAATCCTAGTGACACCTTAGTTGATACCATAAAAAGAATGTACTATTGAATAATGATCCACAAAGAGAGGGTTTGATGGCATGCCATGACCTTAGCAATGTATGGCACTATTGATTACCCTTCACATGGTAGGAAGATCATGGTATCTTATTTATTATTATTATGTTTAATATGTGTAAAGTCTAAGTTATTACGCATACTCTTTAGGTCAAAGATAAATCTAATATAATAAATGAATGAATGTAACATAAATGTGGTACAATTTGGTAGATAAAAGAACCAGTAATATTGATGTGTCCAAGTGTGAAGTTATTAAAAGTTAAGAGATTAAATCACTTCAAATAGTGATTAAAATGGAGGAGGAATAATTTGTCATTTGTGGTTGCATTAAGAGTAGTTTGTCATTTGTGGTTGCATTAAGAGTAGTTTGTCAATTGTGGTTGTATCCAGAGTCGCTGCGTAGTGATCGAAGGCCATGCAATGGTCGTAGGCCACACAACGACTGTAGTATCGAGAGGAGGTTCTCTATAGTCCGGAGTATGGGGGAGATGTTATCACGTAAGGCAACGTAACATAATGTTATGTTACCAAAAATAGAAAGTAATTAAATTTTTTTATGTTTTCTTATAAAATAAAAAAGTAAAACCAAATAAAAAGTACAAAAAAAGTTACAAAAAAATGGATCTCTCTCGATACTTGATAGATATGGGTTTAAGATGGATCTATGCTCATTTAGCTAGAATTTGGAAAGATTATGAATGACATGATTAATGATTATGCTCCTACCTTGTATGAGGTTTTTTAGATGTGTATATTGAATATTTTGTTGATGTAGATTTTAAACAAAGTATTGTATGGCATTCACAGGGTACCGAGTACCATTAAAGGAATTAAACCTTATTTTTAGTGTGAAGTTAATATAGATCTAAAATTGTGTATAGGATATAACTCAATGATATTGTCTTGATATAACTCTCATGTATACTTGAGTTTTTCAATCATTATAAGATAAATATCAATTTAACTTGTTTATTTTCTCATTATCAAGTTTTAATAAATAGAAATACACAATTTTTTATCGAAAAAAGATACAAAGTTAAAATCAATCTAAATTACTATTTTAATTATAATTAATTGATTGATTAGGGGAGGCAGGTGCGGGGGGGATTATTTTTTATCCCGGAGGAAGAAAAGTTGCTGACTTCTCCTGGGGATTAGGCACAAGAACTAATAATGAAGCAGAATGGTTGGCGATGCATCATTCACTTGATTTAGCCTCCTCCTTAAACATGGAAAAGTTACAGGTAATTGGAGATTCCAGGCATGTAATCCAGACTATGAAAAATGGCTCCTTGAGAAGATCAAAGAGCCAAAACTTTCGAAAAAGAATCGAGCTTCTTCCTCTTCCCACCAACACTCTTTTTTTCCATGTCCTCAGAAGTCTCAATTCCACAGCTGATAGGCTCGCTAACATTGGAGCTACATTGGAAAAAGGTCATTTATTGCAAAACCAAATTTTGGAATATAAGTTCATCCCTTAAGGAGTTAGCTAATGAGTTTTAATCCAAATTTTATGGTCTCTTGGGGGCGTTCTTCCCGTTGTGGGCACCTGGCCTCACCTGCCCGCGCTCCTCTCCAGATGACACGACTTTGCCCATGTGCCTTCACCATGGGCTTTAATGCTCTCACGCTCAAGCATTTATTGCAACAGGGTGGTTTTAGGGCTCCGTTTCGAGGCATGGAGCAGCCAAACTTTCTTTCCCTCGGCCCTGAGCTCAAGCAGCTGAGCCTCTCCGTCCCAACTTTCGACCCTCGACAACTCGAAGACGATCCTCGCGACAGAAACATACATCTCAGCAATATGGACGGGATTCGACAAGCCATTGCCACACTCAGCCAGCTTACCTTGGAGATTAAGGTTTATTTGAGTAGGACGTATTCGGCGGTTTGTTCTATTGTGGACCAAAACAAAGAGCAGAATATGGAATTCAAGTACATACACTCTCGCCTCTCTTGTGTAGAGTCTCGTCTGGATGATATTGACAGGAATACCATTGATCTTTTGGGGAAGGTTGACAACATCAAAGAAGACCTCTTTGTTTTCATCAGCAAAACCTAGTTCAGTCATGTTCAGGAAGCGCCATCCGTCAATCAAGGAATGCTGGAGGCTGCTTCTTTTCTGCAGCAGAATTACAGATAATTTCTCTTCTTAGAAATTTTGGAAATTGCTCTCTCCACAGGTTTCCTATGAACTTCTCTTTCTGAATGTTTTTTTTCCTATTACTATGTAAACAGTTTGTAAGGGTATATCCCAGTAAAATGAATAGAAACTCCAGAAAAACTAGAAGCAAAGATTCTAAGAGCCAAAACCCTTGTAAATTTTGCATTTTCCCTCTCTCTGAAGCAGAATCTTAGCTCAATTTTTGTAATAAATGGTTGTGCACAACCTTTTATATATATATATATATATAAACTCCCCTGTTTCTGTTAAAAAAAAATTAATTGGTTGATTATCTTGATCTAATTTCCTTGTATTATTACTTTTTTCCAAACATAAGATCAAAATAAAAAATACACCCATTACATTTTTTTAAAATAATATCTTAAATTACTAAATAAACAAAACAAAAATGTTTTAACATTATTAAAAAAATAAAAAATATAATATATATTAAAACATCTTTAAAATAAATACTCATAAATTTGTTTATTTTTTAACAACATACTCATATTCCAAACCATATTTCAATTTTGACTCCACATAAAACATAAAACCTAGCTCACATCAATGTGTTATATTCGATGCCCAATGAGTTACAATACATAAGGATCCAATTGGAGTAAGAGCTAGTTTGACTAAATTATATTACTTATAAAAAGTTGAATATAACAGATGTTAAAAGTGCACAAGCCTCTAGATCTCAAAGCATAATATCACAATCCCAAAATCTAATCGACATAGATAACCATTACTTTGTCCTAATATGTATGGTCACTTAATGAACATCATGTTTTTGTCTCCAATGAACACATAAATATATATCATTGTTATTGATTTTTTTATAAGTTTTTGATTTAATAAACTTATTAAAGAGAGAAGAGGTTGCTACTAACTTCACCTAAGTTTTTCACCTATGAGGTTTGTTTTTTTAGTTTGTGTATTTTGTAGGCCAAACGACCAAATCAATGTCACATTGTTGTATACCTCAATCATTATAATATATTTTATGATATGTAAATGCTTTTGGATATTTTAAAAGATAGTTTGACTTGAGATTTCATATACTATTGCAAATCGAGTGAAAATTTATTCTATTATATAATGATTATTTATGATTTGATTATAATATTGGAATTACATAAATAACATTAATAAATTAGTTATAAAAGTAAAAACATGAATTTGAAATGAAAAAATTAATTGTAAAAGTAAGAATATGAATTTGAAATGAAAAACTTTAGTGAGAAATAAAGGTTACACTTTGTTTTTATCATCTTTAGATTTGCAATGCAATATATAGAAAAAGTGAATCACCATGTATCACATCTCTTGATTTGCAATGCAATATATAGAAAAAAAGTGAATCACCATGAAGCAAATAAATATTATGGCCTATTACATGTTAAAAAGTGAATCACCATGAAGCAAATAAATATTATGGCCTATTACATGTTAAAAAGTGAATCACCATGAAGCAAATAAATATTATGGCCTATTACATGTTATTGTAGGGTCACCTTCTTCCTCCTCTCTACTCTAGTTTCCTATCCATTTTCACTAATCAATAATGAAACCTAATATTACAATAGTGGGAATGGAATCTCTTTCCTTCTTGTCAATTATGGTTTGCATTCCTTAATTTTTTACTAGGGTTAGGGGTTTGGATTTTCTAGAGTTTTTCTAAATACACATGGTTAGTTCTAGGTGTGTGGGTACTAGGAGTTAATGTTGCTTCCATTTGGCACTATGGTGGTCAAGGAAATGGTTAATTTGTCAAAGGGATAACTCACTCATACAAATGTTATTTTTGGACTTGTTTAGTTTGTTGGAAAGTTCTTGAGGACTAGAATAGTGTTGAGGAATTGTGAAAGTTGTTCATAATATTTTGGGGAAAAAAATTCTATTTAAGGCTTGAAATAGGCTCTCATATTGGTATTAATGCAATTTTCTTTAGGGTTTTGAGGAATATTGCAAGATGAAGAGACTGGTGCAAAGAAATTAGTGTCAAACTTTAGCCATGGAAAATAGAATTCTAAAGGGTGTCTAAAGGATGACTCAGAGTAGATATTTGCAAGATTGGAAGCACAAGTCTCCAACAACACTTGAAGTATGAAAATATTAATGCGAGCTTCAGATAGAATGTTCACTCCTTTTGCAGATCCTTGTAGCTCTCTCTTAGATGCTCAACTTAAGTTAAGATTGATGGGAAATATTTTTAAAGAAGCACGTGAAAAAATGTAGTACTTCCAAAATAACAAATGTTATGGTCAAATCACCCATGCACCCCTCTTCCTCTTAACCTCCCGTGCTATCATAGTCCCTTTGTTGCTTCCTCAATAAATCTTATTGGTGGATGTTATATTATTGTGTGATTCCTTTCTTATATGCTTTTACATATATATGCACATCATGGAAAACATAACAACTAGACCATAATCCTAGACCATTACTTGGACTCAAACATATTCACTAGTTAGGCCTTTGACTTCGGCTCCTCACTAGGTATGTTTCAGGGAAAATCATAAGGATCCATAATTTTCTCAAAATGTGGAAACCTTGGTGAATCTTACTAATTCTTAAATTTGCAACCATAAAATGTTTGGCGATTTAAAAAAAATAAAATTCTAAGGATTTTATATTGTTTTTGGAAAATTTTGGTGATTTTTAGAGTAAACAAATACTATCCCACGAAATTTAGGTGAATCATCTTTAAAAAAAGGCAAATTGATGAATATTTTTTGGGAAAAAAAGCTCGAAAAATAGCCCATGGGCTAATTTTTTCCCCTAAAATTTTCCTTTGTACGTTTACAATGTATTTCTCATTTTTACAAGACATGGCCATTAAAAATTAACCTACATGGTTTGACACACATCACCTAACCTCATGATTTACAAGTATAAATGATGGTTTAACATATTATATTTTGGGATTCAAAATTGGGGTAATGCATTCCCCTCCCCGTTGGAATAACATCATCCTCAATGAACCTTTCTTTCTAGAAATGTATTCATGTATTCATTCTTTAGTTGCATCTGTAATGTTATTCTCTCTATTGCAAACTTCCCTTTGTTAGCTATCTTGGATAACAATGTACGAAAATTACTATCACTACCTTAATATGCTTCCAATACCTTATCATTTCAACAAATACACATAGAAATCATCAAAGGAAAGAATGCATGCCATATCCATTTCTATGCAACAATTATTTTGTCCATAAGCATTTCCAAATTCATAATTGAAGCTCATATACTCAAAATACAAGATACCATATGCAAAATAAAAAATAAAGTAATATTGATGTGTCTAAGTGTGAAGTTATTAAGAGTTAAGAGAGATTAAATCTTCTGATATCTAAAAAAAATTAGAGTGCTTAAATTTGAGGAGGAATGGTTTGTCACTTGTGGTTGCACTGAGAGTTGCGAGGTGCTTTACAGTCAGTACGGGGGAGATGTTGTCACGTAACGTAACGTAATGTAATGTAAGTGTTACGAAAAATAGAAATTAATTAAAAAAATTCATGTCAACTCATAAAATAAAAAATTAAATCCAAATAAAAAGTAATTAAAAAAAGTTACACCTTAAGAAAAATTGGATCCCTCTCAATGCTTGATAGATCCAGTTTTAAGATGGATCTATGCTGGTTTAGCTAGAATTTGGAAAGATTGTGGATGGCATGATTCAAATCTTGGTGGGTATGCTCCTACCTTGTATAAGGTTTTCTAGATGTGTATATTGAATATTGTCAATGTAGACTTTAAGCAAAGTATTGTATGGCATTGCCAAAATACCATTGAACCCATTGAACTATTTTTAGTGTAAGGTTAAAAAATAGATCTAATATTGTGTATAGGGTATAACTTAGTGATTAATTGTTTTCCTATTTAAGATAAATCTCAATTTAACTTATTTATTTTCTCATCATCAAATTATCAAATTTTAATAAATAGTATCATGCATAAATACACAATTTTTAATTGAAAACCGATGTAAAGTTAAAATGAATCTAAACTACTAATCTAATTATAATTAAATGATTCTTTATCTTAATCTAATTTCCTTATATTATTACATTTTTCCATATAAAAAAAAAATATACACATTCCATTTAAAAATATATATCCTAAATTACTAAAAAAACAAAACAAAAATATTTTAACATATTATATATATATATATATATTAAAACATCATTAAAATAAATAATAACAAATTTGTTTATTTTTTATTAACATACTCATATTCCAAACCATATTAAAATATTCTATAAGTCTATCACTTGGAACTACCATCAATCAATTTTCAGTCCATATAAAACCTAAAACCTAAAACCTAGCTTTACATCAATGTGTTATATTCGATGCCCAACAAGTAACAAAATTGTTTATTTTTTATTAACATACTCATATTCCAAACCATATTAAAATCTTCTATTAGTGTATCACATGAAACTACCATCAATCAATGTTCACTCCATATAACATAAAACCTAGCTTCACCATCAATGTGTTATATGCCCAATAAGTTACAATACATAAAGATCCAATTGGAGTAAGAGCTAGTTTGACTAAATTAATGTGTTATATGCGATGCCCAATAAGTTACAATACATAAAGATCCAATTGGAGTAAGAGCTAGTTTGACTAAATTATATTACTTAATAAAAAGTCGAAGATAACTTAGATGTTAGAAGTGCATAAGCCTCTAGATCTCAAAGCATGATATCACAATCCCAAAATCTAATCAACATAGATAACCATCACTATCCTATGCATGTTACCTTAATGAACATCATGTTTTTGTCTCCAATGAACACATGAACATTATCATTAGTTTGTTATTGATTTTTTTATAAGTATCTGGTTTAAACTTATTAAAGAGAGAAGAGGTTGTTACGGTTTATCACCTAAGAGGTAGGGTTTTGTCTCTTTGTGTATTTTGTAGGCCAAACGACCTAATCAATATACATTGTTGTATGCCTAAATCATTAGAATATATTTTAAGATGTAAAATGTAAATGATTTTGGATATTTTAAGAGATAATTGGACTTGAGCTTTCATATACTATTGCAATTCTAGTGAAAATTTATTCCACTGTATAATGGTTATTTATGATATGATTATAATATTAGAATTACAGCAATAATATTAATAAATTAATTGTAAAAGTAAGAATATGAATTTGAAATGGATATTTATGATATGATTATAATATTAGAATTACATCAATAATATTAATAAATTAATTGTAAAAGTAAGAATATGAATTTGAAATGAAAAATTTGAATGAGAAATAAGGAATATATATATATATTGAAGTTATATTTGCAATGCAATATACAGAGAAACATGAATCATCATGAAGTAAATAGAATTGTGGCCTATTACAGGTTATTGTAGAGTCAACTTCTTTCTCCACTCTACTCTATTCTCCCACCCATTTACAATAGTTAGTAATGAAACCTAATATTACAATAGTGGGAATGAAATCTATTTCCTTTTTGTCAATTATGGTTTGCATTCCCTAATTTTTTATTAGGGTTAATAAGGGTTTTGACCTTCTAGATTCTTTTTAAATACAATACATGGTTAACTCCAGGTGTGTGAGTACTAGGATTTAATGTTGTTTTCATTGGGCACTATGGTGATCAGGGAAATGGTTAATCTGTAAAAGGGATAACTCACTCATACAAATGTTATTTTTGGACTTCTTTAGTTTGTTGGAAATTTCTTGAGGACTAGAATAATGTTGAGGAATTGTGAAAGTTGTTTAAAATATTTGGGGGAATTTTTTATATTTAAGATTTGAAATAGAATCTCATCTTAATATTAATGCAATTTCTTTTAGAGTTTTGAGGAATGCAAGATGAAGAGATTGGTGCAAATAAATTAGTGTTAAACTTTAGCCATGAAAAATAAATACAATAGAATTATAAAGGATGACTCATAGTAGATATTTGCAAGATTGGAAGCACAAGTCCCCAACATCACTTGAAGTATGAAAATATTAATGTGAGCTTTAGAGAGAATGATCAATACTTTTGGGTATCCTTGTAGCTCTCTCTTAAACACTCAACTTAAGTTAAGGCTCTCTCTTAAACACTCAACTTAAGTTAAGTTTGATGGGAAATATTTTTAAATAAGCACATGAATAAAGGTAGTACTTCCAAAGTGAGAAGTGTTAAGGTCAAATCACCCATTCACCCCTTTTCCTCTTAACCTCCTGTGCTATCGTAGTCCCTTGTTGCTTCCTCAAGAAACCTTATTGGTGGATGTTATATTATTGCATGTTTCCTTTCTTATATGATTTTACATATATATGCACACCATGGAAAACATAACAATGAGACCATAATCCTTGTTACACCAAAATCTCATCATCATGAGTTATGTGTCCTCTTAACTCCTCTATTTGCCCTGGTTCCTAAAGCACTTAGGCCAAATGATTGAAATAAGAGTTGTTGTTGCTCCTTTTACCTTTTGTTGTCACTCTAACGCACCCTGCTCATTGATAAGGTGGGTCATACCTTTGGTGACGTGTTCTACACATTGACAAAGCACGTCAATGACACATGCTGCCTTTGTACAAGGTGCGTCACCCTCCAAAGACGCGATTTTCATATGTGCAAAGTGTGGCACTGTTGGTTTAACGAAGAAAGAGAAACTTTGAGCAGATTCTAGAACCCTTGGTTATGTGGAGACTTATCCTTATGAACTAGGAAAGGTGGCACTCGATCCCCTTATCTAGTGGAATGATCCCTTGAGCTTATCACACAAATCCTCAACCTCTCCTATCCCTTTAGGTCTATAAATACAAACCCCCTCTCCATGGTTAAGGGCGAGAAATATAGAGCACTTAAACACTGGTGGAATTATACTAGAGTTGGTTCCCTTTCATCCATTAGGAGACAAAAGCTTGGATCTTTGAGGCTAGGATCATTTGGAAGGATTTACGACGTCAAAGCTCGGTTGTAACCTCTTTGTATGTACTTATTATAATTGCATTAATGCAGATTCTTTCCATAAACATCTTATCATTGTAAGATCTTTAGAATTGGCTTCTTTGGATGCTAGTTTAGATTGATCTATGTTTATATGTTATTAGTACTTGCTTGTTTCCACTTGTTGTATATTGTTTTGCAGCTGAAGATATGGAGATCAAGAGATACATCAAGCAAGGAGATAGTATTGCACTCATAAGGTGAGTTATCTTCTGATACCCTTTGTAATTTGATCAATCTAGGAAAGTAATTTGTATTGTGTATTACTTTTGTTCTAGATCCGAACCATTCGGACTAGGGAGATCAGTTAGTGTCCGCACTAACAGGTTGTCCGCAAAAAAAATTAGCGACCATACTGGGGAGAGACTGAAAAGCTGTTGAAAGATGGGTTCATTTTTCTTGTTCCCTTGACAGATTGGGTCTCCAATGTCATCTCGGTTACGAAGAAACTAGGAACCATCATAGTTTGCGTTGATTATAGGGATCTTAATAAGGCTTGTCCCAAGGACAATTACCCTACCCCCTTTATCGACCAAATTATTGACAACTGCGCCGAAAGTTTCATATTTTCATTTATGGATGGCTTCTATGGATATAATCAAATTGAGATCTATCCAGTTGATCAACATAATACTCCTTTCATCTACCCATGGGGTACGTTTTCATATCACAAATTACCTTTTGACCATAAAAATGCTGGTTCCACATTCCAACGGGACATGTCGTATTCCTTTCACGATATAAAGGATTTTTTGGAACCCTACCTCAACAATATGCATGCTCATTCAAATTGTTGTGACTTGCACATTGACTATCTGACGACTGTGTTTCTTAGATGTTGACGATACAATATCTGTCTAAATCCCCATAAGTGCATAATTTGTGTGGAGTCTGGACTCCTCCTTGGATTCATCATTTCCAAAGATGGGATCCACATTGATCCAATCAAGGTAGAGGCCATTGTTTCCCTACCCCCACCCACAGACATTGAAAAACTTCAAAGTTTGCAGGGTAAGGAAAACTACCTGCGTTGTTTCGTGTGTAATTTTGCAGAAAAACATAGGGTTGCATGTGATTGTTAAAGAAGGACGTCATGTTTATTTGGGATGACTACACCCAAAAGGCCTTTGACAATCTCAAGCATGCTATTACTCATGCACCCGTGTTACAAGCATTGGATTACACCAAGGATTACATCCTTTATCTTGTTGCCTCTACTTCAACTATCGTTATGGTTTTAGTACAGGAAGATAACAATGCACATGAACATGTGATCTACTACCTTAGTAAGAGTCTCATTGGCTCTGAAACTCATTATTTGCATATGGATAAGTTGGCTCTAGCAGCAGTCATCACTGCCCAGAATTTATGTGACTATATCTTGCTCCGCACTACTACCATCATTGTCGATTCTAACCCTATGTACCATGTCCTTACACGTCAAGTATTAGGGGGAAAATACTCACGTTGGATTGTGATTCTCCAAGACTTCGATCTCCAGTTTGAAAAGGATAAATCCAAAAATTCATTGGTATTCGTGGAGCTCATTTGTGATCTTCCCCATACTAATCAAGAATCTGAGCCCGTTAAATCTCTCCCCGATGAATCACTTTTTTATTATTAGTAATTCTAACCCTTGCTACAGAGATATCACATTGTATATCCAAACCCAACGCTTTGGTCCTCACTTATCCCACGATGAATTCTGTCGTATCCATCACCACGTGAAATATTACTTGATCATTGGTGATATGCTATACTGCCGTGGCATTGATTCCATATTACGATGATGTTTAACTCACGAAGAGGCCAAGCATGTATTAAATGATTTCCACTCGGGGGCATGTGGCGGTCATCTTTATGGGATGGCTACATCCCAGAATATCTTACGCGCTTGATACTACTGGCCATCCATTTTCAAAGATTGTATGGAAGCGGTCAAAAAGTGTTCTCCTTGCCATCGTTTTCACCATAAAAAGCACTCGCACCCAACCCCACTACATCTAGTTATCATCATTGGCCTCTTTTCAAAATGGGGCATCAAATTCATGCATTGTAAGCCTACCTCGGCTGGGGGGCATGGTTATATCATTGTCGTTGTAGAATACTTTACCAAATGGGACGATGCTATGCCTACATACAAGGAAGACGACGAAACTTCCACACTCTTTATCTTCAATCATATCATTTCTAGATTCAGAGTCCCTCAAGCCATCATGACCAATCACATATACCATTTCCAAAATAATATGGTGGATGAACTAAGCGCCAAATTGGGATTTCGTCATGAAAACTCAACCCCCTACTATCCTCAATAAAATGGACAATTAGAGTCCATTAACAAATTCTTGAAAACCATGATTCAACGCATGGTAGGCATGCACAAGTCAAATTGGCATGTAATGCTTTTTTTATCCCTTTGGGAATAACAGACTTTCGTTAAAACATCCATTGGTTTCACACCTTTCCAGTTGGTATATGGACTAGAGGAAGTATTTCCTATTGAGTGCGAAATTCGGTCTTTGAAACTAGCCATTGAATTTCTACCAAACACAACTGTTGAGGAAGAACGATTATTATACTTGGAAAAAATCGATGAAACCCACCGTGATGCATCTCTAGCCAACGAAGCGCATAAGAAACACATCAAGGCCCCATATGAAAAATCTGTAAAACCCCATATTTTCAATGAGGGTTATTCGGTCCTTACTTACGACCAAAAACACAATAATCTGGGGGAAGATAAAATTGAGTCCATGTGGCATGGCCCATATATCGTAAAATGTGCCTTGAAAAGGGATCTTATTAGTTGGTTGACTATAATGGAATATCCTTAGGGGATCCTCGCAACATGCTCTACCTAAAACAGTACCATGCTTAAGTTATCTTGCATTAGTACTTTGTATATATTGTACATCATGTGTGTTTGTGTTTGGTGTGACACTTTCTTTTACTGTGTTAGGATATTATCACGATTTTTGGTTATACCATGTTCTGCATGTATGTGAAGATGGAAACCTGCTATGGATTCACGGATGGCGCTAGAAGGCACACCCGCAGCCTCGCCTCGATAGCATGGGTACTCTATTCCCCTTCCGGTGAACTGATAAGCTCATGAGGAACTTTCCTAGGTCTTGCAACTAAGACCGTCGCTAAATATCACATGGTGATTGGATTATTGATCGATGCCTTTTCCCTTGATGTGGACTACGTTGTCACCTACCTTGATTCCCAACTAGTGGTCTCTCATTTGAACCGTGTCTATGCTATTTGTAAATCTATATTACTCTACTTGTTTTAGCAGGTACGTCTCTTGGAAAGGTCTTTTGAGTCCATTTAATACCTACACATTCCAAGAAATATGAATACGGTTGCTGATTCATTGGATAATTTTGTATTAAATTGGCACATTGCACATTCATAAACATTTTCATCAAAGGAACAAAATCAACATGACATGTAAACTATTCATAGTGTATAGGAAAGCACGCATAAGATCCAAATCCATCATAAAAACATAGTGTATAAACCTCTAATAGTGTTTTATATATATCATGTCTGGAAAAATGTTGTACAAAAGGTACTGATACAAAAAATATGAAGGTCATAAGCTTTCAGTATGTCATATCTACAAAATCTAAAGCCTATGTATTTTGTTACATCATATCATATACGTCCTATCCCTAAGGGTTCTCATGGTAACATATGATGGCCCTAGCCACCAGGTGAAGCATCTGTCCAAAACGTCCCGAAAATCCATTTGTCCTACGTTGGTAGTGTCGAGGAAGATCATCTATGGATATGTCTAGAATATCAATAGTCAGCCACTAGAGGTTCTCCTCCAACTCATCCAGCTCCTCCATAACCTCTTGATGGACCGTTTCCATCTCACAAACCGCTCCTCACCTATCGATAGGTGAGGACCCCACCGGTCTAGATGAGCCAATGTCTACATAAGCAAGATATGACATATCAATACTACATGAAAAAAATAAAAAATTATAAAATATATAAAAAAGAGTCTTTTTCTTACCAATCTCTCCCCACTGCTCTCCGTCTGGAAGAGCTAAATCGAGATCTCCCCTGAAATTTTCCCCCGCATAAGTATAATACTCAACCATGAGGAGATGGCCATGTAACCACCTGAAGAAAGTCAGCCCGTATGTGATCATTATCCCACTGCCACCATGGAGGGCCATCACCTCGGCCCACCTCTGAATACGCAGATCTCATGCATCGATATTGCCGCTCTCAACCTGAGGATGAAGAAGTGGAACCCTCTCCATGAAGAAAGATATCACGATGGAGCTATATCCGAACTGTTTCAAATCCCCTCTGTGGCATTTAGTCAGTTGGTCCTTTAAGTTTGTGAGGAGCCCCTCACACTAGTTGAACACAGTGGGCGCCATACACTCGATGGCATACAACATATGGGCCTTGGTGGCCTAATGTGGGGCTCTACTGTCTGCTACCCACTCGATGGTAAACAATATAATCCTCAAAGAACGGTCCTGCGCATTTTTTATGGGGATTTTCCCACCCAACATCTGCGTGCTTGGAGTGCAGAACTGTGCTATATGATCCTCAGTGGACTGGTCACTACCCCTAGGTATGGATAGTGAAACTAGAGCCCCACGCCTGGATAATCTTGTCAAAAAGTATATGTCTTCAACGTCCAAAGTGAGGATATGAGCCCCTACTCTAAAATATTGTTGATCTGGATCCCATAACTGAATCAAGTATTCCAACAACTGTATTTGGGCTCTCATTCCTTAGACATGAAAGAATTTGAGTAACCCAGCATTAACGGAGTGAGGATCATTTGCAGCTTGTACATCCTCTAATTTGTGCTCACGCTCTTTCCACTACACCATTTTGATGGCTAAACCTTGCATAAACAAAAAAATAATGGACATTAGATCATTTTCATTGCTTCAAAGTTTGTTTTTTGGGCCCCATTCCCAATTTTGTGGGTCAAGTTGTGCCGACGCACCCCATCTTTGTAGACAAGGTGTCAGCGACGCAATTTTCCCATAGGGAAGGTGTGTCACTCTTGAGAGACGCACTTCCAGAAAGGGGAAAGCGCGTCAACTAGGGCACGCAATTCCCCCTTCAGAATGAGTCCAAAAACCCAAAAAACTTTCATTAAAAACAAAATTTTAACCATCAAAACAAAGATAATGAGGTCTAGAGTTACCTGGAACTGACATGAGGCTGATTGAATTACCAAGGATGCCACAATCGTCGCTAGAAGATCGATCTCCAAAGAGGTTTTTTCTCACTATTCAACTTGGTAAAAATGAAATGGTAAATAATTTTTACTATTCACCCTTTTTATATAAAAATGGAATAATACCTTTTTTTATTTTTGTTATTTCATGGGTTTTTTACTATAGTTTCTTTGATTTTTATGTTTTAAAACCTTATGATGGATCCTAACTTGGTTCCCGGAGCTTGCAGGTAGAGGAAAGTGGTGTTTTGACTATGATGGTAACCATCGTTGACTTTTCATACTCCTTATTAGGTGTGAAAAGGCCTTAGAGAACTTTTTATACCATTATCATGCTCATTAAAAGTAAGTATTAAAGGTATCGAGCTGAGTCTTTGTTCCTTCTCGTGCTCGTAAATACATGAGAATAAGTCACTGAGTTATCTTTTATCTTTTTTTTGGGCTCATAAAACTCCTACGAAAAAGGACCCCCCTTGAAGTTCTCCTTTAAGCTCTTTTTAGACTCCCTAAATAGGAAAAGATTGCCAAGTGAACATGATTCTTTCACGCTTGTAAAAGTATTTGAAAGGTCATCTTTTTGGTGATAGTTTACCCCTTTTTTCGAACCATCAAGAATATTTACGAAAAAGGAGCACTCTAGTTAATCATGACTAGAAGAATTCTCTCTCACATTGTTTTATCCTTCTTTCAGGTGAGGAGACTAAAATTTACGAAAAAGTACTCTTTGGAGTCTTCTTTAGTCTTTTTAGACTCTCTAAATATGAAACGACAACGAGTTTACCTTCTTTGGACCCGTTAAAATCTAACATTGAAGGGCCCTTTTAGCGACGAACTCCTCCTATCTTAGGTTCGTAAAACACGTGAGATTGGACTTGTCCTAAGGATGAGCTATACTGAGCATTTGTTATCCTCCTCAAGTTCGTTAGTAAACAAATATGTACTCATCAATCATGATGGGGAAAAAGGAAAGAGTTTGCATTTACTTGTAGTAATGGAAGTACATAGTCGCTCTTGAACATGGAACTCGTTTGCAATTCATTCAAATGGCTTGGATAATCTGCTTGTCCATGAGTCTCACCAATTCCATGAGTCATCATACTCCTCTGGGTCATCTGAAGAATGCACCAATCATTAGTTGCATTAGGTCTTTGTGTCAATCTCGTCATGTCAATGTTTCCAAGTCATGCCATTCCATGTTCAAGAGAAGTTTGTTGATCAAATCAATCTCTGCAGTCATTATACCTTCCATTGTGTCGGTCAACCCTGAGTTAGTCTCAAACATTACTCTACAGTCTGATCTAATCCAAAACATCTTTGATCTTGTTTCATGTCGATGATGGGGGAAACATTATGGCCCTCCTAATTCGATGGGTTTATCCTTGTCAAATTCAACACATCATCCAAGGATTGAACCTAGAAACTAGTCAAGTACGACCTGCATGCCTTAATGGTAGGTTACCTCGATTTCAACAGTAAGTTCACATCACTTATGATTGAAATATTCCATTGGATGTTCAACCTCAACCCATTGATTCAGATTCAGTGGTATATACTATGATAACTTGGGGATCATTTCCATCAATGATGATTTCCCTCCCACTTGTTAGCAGTTTACATCAATGACCGGTAATCAAGTGGTTTCTACCATGTTTGACTTCAACACATTGTAATCACGTGGTTAGATTCGTAACATTGCGGGTTTGGTTTGAAGACCCTGGGTTGACTTATGTATTTTACCCAAGATGAGATGGAGATATTTTTTGAGTAGGTTCCACATAGATACTAGGATGGAACCATTATACTGTTACATAGATCCACACTGTATTGGTTCGTGGATATGTTTGGTTCATCTCGTAGATTACTGTGTATTGTCTCGTGGATTCGATCTAGTCTTGTCATGGATGTATGGATCCATGGTTGTATTCCTAGTGGCTATATTTTTTATTCAGTGATTCATGGATCTGTAGTGTATTGGTCCGCATCCATGTTATGAGTCATTTGAGACATATATCTTAGAGTTTGTTGTACTGCGGGAGTCTTTGTTCATCACTCTAGCCAGTGGTCCTTGCCTCGAAATTCCATATTTCATGTTGATGTATTTGTAACTTCGAAAGATTTTCTTCTATGTATTACATTTGTACCTTATTGTATATCCAATAGAGATGTTATATTCCTTTGATTGGAAGTGTCATCATTTGTATTTTGCAAGTGTCGCAAGGTACATTGTAAGTGTCATCATTTGTATTGATGGGTTATTAGACCACCAATGTGGGGTCGACCCTAGTTAGGTCATGTGGTTGGGTTATTAGGCTTCCTTAGGAAGTCGGCCCCAATGATTTATTGGCAGGTCAAGTCAGTGTATAAATAGAGGGTGTGCCTCTCTCATTCTATTCATTCACTCACTTCTCAAGCTCGCATAGCTAAGAGAGAAAGTGGCTCACATGTGGAGGAGGAGGAGCATCTGCTAGAGACATCTCTTTGGGTTTGATCCTTGTGATCTTGTATTGGGGCTTATTCTATCTCTGAGGAAGTTGCGGGGTTTTTCATCTTCTTGGTTTTCCCCGAGGAAACTCTGTGTCTCTTGTGTGATTGCATTATTGTTTATGATTGATATGTTGTACATGTTATTCTCTTAGTGATCCTGAATGATAATGGAATGGAATTATCGAAAAATTAATATTTCAAAGCATCTCACCTACCCTATTTCACTAGCTTCATGATTTGGGGGGGATTCTGTTACACCAAAATCTCATCACCATGAGTTATGTGTCCTCTATTTTCCATGGTTCCTAAAGCACTTAGGCCAAATGATTGAAAGAAGAGTTGTTGTTGCTTATTTTACCTTTTGTTGTCCCCCTGATGCACCTTGCTCATTGAAAAGGTGTGCCAGACCTTTGGTGATGCGCTTTGCACATTGACAGAGCACGTCACTGACACATGCTACCTTTGTAGAAGGTGTGTTACCCTCCAAATACGTGGATTTCCTGTGTGCTAAGTGTGACATTGTTCGTTTAAAAGGAGAAAAAGGAGCTTCGAGTGGCTTCTAGAACCCTTGGTTATGTGGAGACTTATCTCTATGAACTAGGAAAGGTGGCACTCGATCCCCTTACCTAGTGGGATGATCCCTTGAGCTTCTCCCACAAATCCTCAACCTATTCTATCCATTTAGGATTATAAATACAAACCCCCTCTCCATGGGTAAGGGGGAGAAAGATAGAGCACTTAAATGTTGGTGGAATTCTACTAGAGTTGGTTCCATTTCATACATTAGGAGGAAAAATCTTGGATCTTTGAGTCTAGGATCATTTGGAAGGAGTTACGATGTCAAAGCTCGATGGTAACCTCTCTCTATGTACTTATTATAATTACATTAATGCATATTCTTTCCATAAACATATTATTATTGTAAGATGTTTAGAATTGACTTCTTTGACTGCTAGTTTAGATTGATCTATGTTTATATGCTATTAGTACTTGCTTGTTTCCACTTGTCGTATATTGTGTTGCAGCTGAAGATCTGGAGATCAAGAGCTACATAAAGCAATGAGATAGTACTGTGCTCATAAGTTGAGTTATCTTCTGATACCCTTTGTAATTTGATCAATCTAGGAAAGTAATTTGTCTTGTGTATTGCTTTTGTTCTAGATCCGAACCATTCGTACTAGGGATATCAATTAGTGTCCACATGGACGGATTGTCCTCAAACAATCCTATCCCACTACTTGGACTCAAACATGTTCACTAGTTGGGCCTTT
Organism: Larix kaempferi; assembly: GCA_027924585.1. Classification (NCBI taxonomy): domain Eukaryota; kingdom Viridiplantae; phylum Streptophyta; class Pinopsida; order Pinales; family Pinaceae; genus Larix; species Larix kaempferi. Next base: position 11,836,604 of record BSBM01000762.1, on the reverse strand, counting down.
GACTTGGGATCCTCACTAGGTATGATTACAATGTATTTCTCATTTTTACAACACATGGCCATTAAAACTTAATCTACATTGTTTGGAACCCATCACATAACCTCATGATTTACAAGTAATGCATGGTTTAACATATTATATTTTAGGAATCAAAATCGGGATATTGTATTCCCCTCCCCCTTGGAATAACATCATCCTCAATGAAATTTTCTTTCTGGCAATGTATTCATCTATTCATTCTTTAGTTGTGTCTGTAATGTTATTCTCTCCATTGCAAACTTGCCTTTGTTAGCTATCTTGGACAACAATGTACGAAAATTACTTTCACTACCTTAAGACGCTTCCAAGGCCTTATCATTTCAACAAATACACATAGAAATCATTAAAGGAAAGAATGCATGCGATATCCATTTCTATTCAATAATTATTTTGTCCATAATCATTTCCAAATTCATAATTGAAGCTCATATACTCAAAATACAAGGTACTGTATGCAATTTTAGCCCAACACTTATTTCTATAAATATATGTTCACTTCACATGGTTTCCATGGGTGAGATTCTACTTATTGTCTTCTTTAACACACCCAATTTATAATTCTCTTGATATGAGATAACATTTTTGATAAATATCATTTGAAAATTCATCCAAGTCACTACTTCCTTACAACCATCTAAACCTCAGAAACTTAGGCATCCCATTTTTTCCAACATAGTCTCTAGAGTGATCCATCATTTTCCAAGGTTGTTACATGAAGCAAGTGCATATCTTCTTTACATCCATTAACTCAATCAGGCTCAAGCATACCGTTCTTTGCTAAATAAAAATTTGGGGATCCATATTTTACCAAGGCACAAGAAAGAAGAGTACAAATGGTCATTCTTAATAATTGATTGGCATCAAATCGACTTATATTGTGATTATTTTTATAGAATCAATTTATATCTTGATATTGAAACTGTTAGAAAATTATTACACCTAGGACCATAGTATACAAGTTAATCTAGTGGTTCTTGGTCCAAAACATGGTTAATGATGTTAATCCAAGGTTGTTAGAAGTTAGTTGGGGCATTTATGGCACATTCCACCACTTCTGGGTCAAATCCTGGTCAAAATAACTGTTAGGCGCCGTCATTTATGACCACCACCCTCATTTATTACCATTACCTAAGTGAAGGTGCCCTTATCCCCTTTTTCATGGATCTGGATTTGACTTGAGGCACCCATGCATTGAATGCGGCCATTTTGGCCCCTCCTTGGCAGTTTTGGCCTATCCTGAGCCACCTACACTCCACCAAATCCTCACCACCACATGTGCCATCATCATTAATGACTTCCCATGCCTAGCCAATGTTCATATTAGGAATTCGTGACAATTTGAGTAGATTTGGGAGCCTATTGGTCAACCTAGGGGGGGTTGAGGTCCAATGTAAGCTAGCCACTTGAAGCTGTCTCCAAAGGCTAACGAATTCTTCCAAATGCTATATAAATGTATTCACAAATCATTTATGGGTTGGAAAGTTATAATAAACCTGCTATTTGATCATTTGTGTCTAGTTTTTTATCATTTGTGACTGGTTTTTGATCATTTGTGTGTCCATAATTGTTTTTACACTATTTTTCTGCATACTTAGCCAAATTTCTTAATTGTGAGGATATCCTTAGCTAGTAGATCCTACTGTGATTTATATTTCACATGGTATTAGAGCTATTGGATCTTATATTCAAACCAAGACTACTTCAGAAGTGCACCAGAACCAGTGTAGAAACCACAGAAGTTCCTGGGGCCATTTCCTTGAAGCCATTGGAGCAATCCTTTTAAGTCTAACCAGGGTGCGAAGCACTCCCGAATGTGCCTTCTGTCAATGCAGTGTTCGAATTTTATAGTTAGGATCCCCTCCTGAGTAATTGAGAGTTTTCATTGCAAGTTCACAGTGTTATTTGTCACCTAGTGCGCAAGCTACATAATGGAGCAGTCTCATGTCTTGCTCACTCCATTCAACTATTTTGAGTGGAAGGCCGAAATGATAATCTAGCTGAGAAATAAGGGTCTCTTCAAAGTTACCATGGGGACAAAAACTGAGCCAAATTCGGTAGTAGAGAATTCGAAGTTCTTCAACAGATTGGATGAAGCTTTTGGCATGCTTTGTCTCAGCATTTCAAGTGACCTCTTATTTCATATTGACAGTCTCACTACTCCAAATGAAGTATGGATCAAGCTTGAGTCATTGTTTGGGAAGACTAATGAGATGAGGGGCCACTAGATTGAGAATGAGTTGATCTCATTGAGCCCAAGCAATTTTAAAACTATCCAAGACTTCTTCACCAAGTTCAAATCCTTGGTCTTGCAACTCAAGCAATGTGGCATTGATAATAAGGATGAAAAATTGGTGTTGTCCATTCTTTCGAAGTTGGGTCCTGATTACTCTTTTTTTGTCTCTATATTTCACTCCACCAAGATCATTGTTCGCAATTGGAAGATGCCATATTTGGAAGATTTCATGGATATGCTTACACAAGAACAAGATAAATTTGTCCTCATGGGTGCCGTCAAGCAGAAGGATCAAGTTCTTGCAGCTAGGGATTCAAAGCAAGTAAGAGGAAAGAAAAATCTCAAGGGTTTGAAACATCAAGAGAAGAAGAAAGACAAGGAGAAGCCCAAATATTCTAATGGGGGTTAGAATACTGGCAAGGAGAAATTAAAGAAGAAATATAATACCAAATGCACTTAAAGTCAAAACGGTTGGCACCCTAAAAGTGCATGCATGAAGAACACTATTGATACGATGACCTAGCTCCTTCAGAAAAATAACATTCCTCTTCCAGAAAGTTCAAAGAAGAAGGAGGGTGTTTTGAATACAAGGAGAGGTGCCATGCTTTGATGGCTAGTACCTCAGGATATTACTCTTTCATCATATATTCAAGTTCCTCAAGGCACATTGCTTCTGCAAGAGTCTTTTTCTCCACTCTTTCATGTTACAGTGGTCCTCCCATTCTCATGGGTGATGATTTAGAGATCCAAGCGAGAGGCATTGGGAAGATCAATCTAGACAATGGGTGCTTCAACAATGTGTTGTATGTGCTTGATATTGTAGCAAATATTTTTTCTTTATTCCAAATGAACCACACTGGTTTGGACGAGAGAGTGATATTCACTCAAGAAGATGTGGAAATTTATGAAATTTCTACAGACAAAGTGGTAGCAGTTGGTGTTGCATATCAGGAGTCAAGAATGTACAAGTTCTCACATTTTCTCTCTTACTCCTCTCCTAATGCACTTCTATCACATGCTAATGAGGTTAGTAGACTTTGGCATTAGAGGTTTGGACACCTCAACTACATATATCTTCATGCATTGAGAAAAGAAAATATGGTTGATGGACTTCCAAGCATTAAGTTCTCAAAAGGCACTTGCAAAGGGTGCATTGTTGGGAAGCATGCATAGCACAAGTATGAGAAGGGGAAGGCAAGGAGAGATGCTCATACTCTTGGTTTGGTCCATTCAAATGTGATAGGATGTATTCCTACACCCTCCTATGGAAACTAAAAGTATTTCCTAACATTCATTGATGATTTTTCAAGGTACTATTGGGTATTCTTTCTCAAGCAAAACTCTAAAGTCTTCCATTCATTCAAAGTTTTCAAAGCTTCAATGGAGAAATTCGATGGGAGGAAGATATGCATCTTGAGGATTGATAATGGAAGGGAATATGTCTATAAGTACCCACACCAGCTATGTGAAGAATATGGCATTCAAATGCAACATTCTATTCCTTACAGACCCCAGCAGAATGGTGTGGCAGAGCGCAATAATAGAGCATTAAAGGAGATGGCTACATGCATGATGGAGGCTAAGTTCTTGTCTCCAAAAATATGGGATGAAGCCATTAACTATGTTGCATATGTTCATAATAGAGTACCACATAAATCCATTGAAGGAAAACTCCATTCGAGGCTTGGATGGGACACAAGCCTGATGTGTCTCACCTCAAGGTGTTTGGATCAAGAGCATGGGCTAGAATACCTCCATAGAAGAGAAAGGCCTTGCAGCCCCAAAGAAAGGAGTCTATAATGGTTGGATATGTAGAATATGAAAATGGATAGAATATATGTGACCCCTCATATTCAAATAATTTCATTGATAAGAGTGTTCAGTTCGAAGAAGAGCCCATGCATATAGCTTAACAAGAAGAAGGGGAATGCTCAAACCCCCTACCTGAAAAGGATGTAAGTGATGATTCATATTTTTATATTTCTGATTCTGATGTTGAGGGTGAATATGATGACATGCATGGATATCGTGACCCACCTTCAAGGCCCAAGTGGTGAGAAAAGCATACAAGCAGCTGGTGAACTTGCAAGTGATCCACAAGAACCAAGGAAGACTAGATCACAGTTTAACAATACATTGTCTATCTATGATTCGAATCTTCATGGGAGGTTTTTTACCATGGTTGGATCTGATCCACATTCATATGAATATGCATTACATGATCCAATATTGAAAATATCCATGTAAGAAGAGATGAAGTCTCTCCATGACAATGAGACTTGGGAGTTGGTCCCTCTTCCTTCCAAGAGGAAATTGGTGCAATGCAAGTGGGTGTATAGGACCAAAATGTCCTTTGATGGTTCCGATATGAAGTATAACGCCATATTTGGGGTTGAATCATTCTCTCAAGAACATGGATTGGACTATACAAAGACATTCACACCTGTGGCAAAGATGGACTCAATCAGGCTAACTTTGGCCATTGCAGCTTCCAAGCAATGGGAGGTTCATCACATGGATGTGAAGAGTGATTTTATTCATGGGGATCTTCATGAGGAGATATATATTCAACATCATGAAGGTTTCATTGATGATCCATCACTTTTTTTCAGGTTGAATAAGTCCCTCTATGGTCTCAAGCAAGTTCTTAGAGCTTGGTATGCCAAGATGGACAATTTTCTACTATCACAAGGCTTTGCGAGATGTAAATCTGATCCAAATTTTTACATGCATCATGTTAGTGAAATTATTCTGATTATTGTATTGTATGTTGATGATGTTTTTATCACTGGTATTTTCATCAAAAAACTAGGATCAGTTAAAGCTGCATTGCATAATGCATTTGCCATGTCAGATCTAGGATTGTTGAAACAATTTCTTAGTTTGGAGATTGATCAATATGATGATGGGATCAAGGTATAAAAATAAAGTATGCTTCATATCTTCTATAGAAGTAAAAAATGGATGAATTTAAGGCTTCTAATTTCCCATTCCTTTCAAGAGTTAAGCTTCGCGAGTGGGTTTCTTCACCATTGGTTGACAATTCGTTGTATAGACAACTAGTTGGGAGCTTGTTGTACCTCACTCACTCTCGACCAGATTTAGCTTATGTATTAGGTGATGTGGCAAGGTACATGAAAGAACCTAATAAGATCCATTGGAAGGATTCCAAATTGATCTTGCATTATGTGCAAGGTACCAAGAAGTTTGGGATACACTATGCAGCTGGTTCATCACTTGAACTAGTTGGTTTTTCTGATTTAGATAGGGCTGGAGATAGAAATGACCGAAAGCCCACTTTTGGTTATGTATTTATGCTTGCACATGGTCCCATTTTCTGGTCTAGCAAGAAGAAACACACTATTTCCTTATCTTCAGCTGAGGCCGAATATAGGGGAGCAGTGAATGCATCTACACAATGCGTGTGGTTGCAAGGTATTCTTGGAGAGTTTGGATTTGCATTTGATTCACCCACAATCATTTGGTGTTATAATCAAAGTGCAATCAAGATATCCATTGATCCAGTACAGAGATAGAGGACCAATCACATAGAGATCCACATGCACTACATTTGAGGATTGGAGCATGACCATATTATTTCCTTGCAATATTTCCCATATGCTGAGCAAACTACCGACATCTTCACTAAGAGTTTCATTGAGAATACCTTCACTTACCTTAGATCACTCCTTGGGGTGAGTGATGCATGGTGAAGACTGGTATATTTTCCATATTTGTTTCATGTCCATTTTAGAGGGGAGGTTTTATTTTCCATGTGTTTTTCCTCCTTACCTTGGTTACATGGACTAATAAAAAATGTTGTTGCAAGAGGTGACTTGAGCCTTAGTTGTCAAGGCCTCATTTTTGTTTAGGCTACATAAGTCTAGCTTAAGGGGGGGTGTTAGAAAATTATTACACCTAGGATCATAGTCTACAAGTTAATCTGGTGGTTATTGGTCCAAAACATGGTTAATGATGTTAATCCAAGGTTGTTATAAGTTAGTTGGGGCATTTATGGCACATTCCACCACTCTTGGGCCAAATCCTAGTAAAAATAGCTATTAGGCGCCCTCATTTATGGCCACCACCCTTATTTATTTCCACTACCTGAGTGAAGGCACCCTTATCCCCTGTTTTATGGATCTAGCTTTGACTTGAGGCACCCATGCATTCAATGTGGTCATTTTGGCCCCTCCTTGGCAGTTTTGACCTATCTCGAGCCACCTACACTCCACCAAATCCTCACCACCACATGTGCCATTATCATTAATGAATTCCCATGCCTAACCAACGTTCAGATTAGGAATTCGTGACATTTTGAGTAGATTTGGGAGCCTATTGGTCAACCAAGGGGGGATTGAGGTCCAATGTAAGCTAGCCACTTGCAGTTGCCTCCAAAGGATAACAAATTCTTCCAAATGCTATATAAATGTATTCACAACTAATTTCTGGGTTGGATAGTTATAATAAATCTGCTATTTGATCATTTGTGTTTGGTTTTTTATCATTTGTGACTGGTTTTTGATCATTTGTGTGTCCATAATTATTTTCACATTATGTTTCTGGATACATAGCCAAATTTCTTAACTGTGAGGATATCCTTAGCTAGTAGATCCTACTGTGAGTTAGATTTCACAGAAACCCAACATTTTGAGTGGACACTCCACCCATCATCAAGGGATCCAATTAAAGCTATGTAGGATAGAAAAATATTGATCCCATGGGTGGAATATATAAGCAATGACATAATTATCCATTATGAGAACAAAGATAAAATAATCCAAAAAGGGGTATTTGGTCAAATTGTTAATAATATTAATGGCAGGAAAGGAACAAGATTAATGTAATAGTGTTATAAATAGTTTATAAATATAGAAATTAAAATAGATTCTATAGATTAGGTTTTTTATAAAGACATATCTAATGTATTAAAAATAATCAATATTCAATAAGGGGGAGTGAAATTGGAAATATTATGAACAAGGGAGTGTTGAATGGAAATTCCATCCTAACTAAGCATATCCCATGGTGAGTGGGTTGACCTCACAAATTTTGAATCCCATGAGTCATTCATGCTCCCCCTCTCTCGATTGAATTGCCGAAAAAGGGGACATGACAATTGTAAATAAAAAATGGAGCTTGCAATTCATATAAGAAACTTAATTGATATTCAAGTTCATCTAACCCCTACCAATCCCAATATCCACAATTGGAAATAAAACAATAAATATGCATGGATTTTGGGGGAAGGGAATGTAGATCTATATGTTATTACTAAAGAGATAACAACAATCATATACTTGAATCTTGTTGTTGTACATCCTTCACCAAATCCTTAGTCCTATTGTCCTGAGCATAACGTACTTATCCTTCCACTAATGTAATTATAGTCTTACTTCAATAGAGAAGCCAAGGAATGGTTAAATAGGCTCTGCACAAGGCTAGATTACAACTTGAAGAACCAGGGTCTGGTTTTGCTCATATGGGAGGAAAACAAATGTCAAAGTTAATTTTCTAGAGGCTAATGATTTCTCCAAAGTAATGGTGATTTATTATGATTTCTAGTGTTCTTTATTCAATCCTGTACCTTTTATTTGTATTGTAATGTCCCCAGTTTGACCCCATGGCATTAACACTATAAATGATGTAACATTGTTATGAAATCATGGTGAGGAGCTCAAGGCCAAGGCCCCGCCATCGATTTCGTGATGCATATGGGTTGCGTGCTAGCAATGCACATTGGAAATTCAAATATCATGTAATATGCATTTTAATAAAAATACCCACAACTAGCTATGCAATGCAACAAAGAGATGGGGGCATGATTTTCACAAGGAATTGGGAGGGAAAAAACATTCAAACCCTTGAGCCACTAGAGTCAAGCCAAGTGTCAATGAGGGAACCCATCAAACCCTCAACTACCCATGTTGACTTTTGTGCCCAACCATTGATTTCTCCCAAGAGTGGGTTGAGGGAGTTAATGCCTTGGGAATGGAGAGGTATGGCGGTCCAAAATCGGGTATGGGCAAGCCACCCTTCATGGAAAAACGTGTGGGTCTCCTTGGGCAGAGATAGAGCCACGAAATTGCTCCCTGGGCATTATTCACCATGGCCTTGCTCCCTCACGCAGATCTAGCTGCCTGGGCGTTTTCCTCCCTCGTTTTTCTGTGTTTCCCTTCATCTTTTAGCTGAGAAGGGGCGTTTTTGTGTTGGTTACCAGTGGGGAAAGAGAGCAGAACGTTTTGGGTCTTCTTGGAGGTCGTTTAGGCCATTGGAAATGATCCTAACCAGTGGAGAGAAATCGGTTTTGCTCCCTGGGGTTGAAATCGAAATTCCACAGTCCGTTTGGGGTGAACCACGAGTTGGGAGAACCAACGTGGACCCTGTTTTGTGAACACCTCTGTTGTAAATGTGTAACCCTGTCAATAATCGTTTTGCTGTGAGGAAGAAGAGTAGGATGGGTATGGGTGATGGGTAAATCCCTTGTTCGGGCTTGAGCTTGGGAGTGAGCATCCATTGTGCAAGTGTAGCCTGATAAACCCAGTTAGACTGGCTTGGCTAAAATAAAATGGTTAATGGACTGAATGTGAGCATGAATGTCCCCTTTTGTCCTTGTGAGAATCATGCCCAGCTCGGGGGTGGCCTTCAGATGGACCCAGTATAAGCTGTCGAAGAGCCTATGGTTGGGTGGAACGTTGCAGCGACATAGCTAGTTGCTTGGGACAATCGAAATGAAGATAAGTGTTTCTATCTATGTATTTATTTATGAAATGTTTTTATTAATGACTGAAATGTTGAATGCATTTTGTATTTTGTGTGGATATTGTTTGCGCGGTGCATAATTGATTGTTTACATCTGCACACCCACTTAAACACTTATGTGAATCTAGTATTGGGCTGAGATCATGTAAAATCCCTGAGTTTGGCATCATGTTTCCTGCCTTGCATTGGGTCAGCAGGTGGGTACATGATATTTGGTATCAGAGCTGCTGGTTGCAGCATTGGGCCTCTATGGGCCAAATCCAATAACAATCTTCTCTGACAGAAAGAAAGATTTCAATTTTTCTAAGTGTTTGAAAAATTTGCTTAGAGTCTGTTTGAAAAAGTTTTTGTTTAAAGACTGTTTCGGAAAGAATTCCCGAATGTCTTCCGCAACTGCGGAAGCATTCGGCGAATCTTTCCGAAATTTCGGAAGCATTCCGCGAGTTTTTCAGAAATTGCGAAGGGAAGTTTTCGGAAGGATTCCGCGAGTTGTCCCGCAACGCGGAAAAATTCGGCGAATTCCTCCGAAAAAGACGGAAAAATTTTCTAAGTGTTTTCAAATTTTTTTTGTTTAAGGTTTGTTTCGGAAAGAATTCGGGAAAGTCTTCCGAAACTGTGGAAGGATTCCGCTAACGGCTTCGAAATTGCGGAAGGATACAGTGAGTTGTCCCGCAACGCGGAAAAATTCGGTGAAATGCTCCGAAAAGCAGAAAAATTTCTAAGTGCCCGGCGTCGAAAGGAAATTTCGGAAGGAATTCTCTTCCAAAATTTCGGAAGGAAATCTCTTTCGAAATCGCGGAAGACTTGGGCGAATCATTCCGCAACTGCGGAAGACTTCGCTGAATCGTTCCGCAACTGCGGAAGATTTCGACGAATCGTTCCGCAATTGCGGAAGACTTCACCGAGTGGTTCCGCAACTGCGGAAGCATTCCGCCAACCGGCCCGCAACTACGGAGGGATACAGCTAATCGGTATGCAACTGCGGAAGGATACAGCCAACCGGCCCGAAATTTGCGGAAGGCTATAGCCAGCCGGGAGCATTCAGTAAACCGCCCCACAGTGGCGGCAGGCGAAATAAAAAAAAAAAAAAAAAAAAAAAAAAAAAAAAAAAAAAAAAAAAAAAAAAAAAAAAAAAAAAAAAAAAAAAAAAACCAGTGGGGCTCAGGGCTCATCAGGGCTCGGAATGGAATGGATAGGGGGAGCATCAGGGCTCGGAATGGAATGATTCCCGTGGGGCTCGGAGGCCATTGACGAGGGCCATGAAAGAACCAGTGAAGACCCCTAGCCCATTACACTCCGATTTAACAGAATTTGGGTTATAGTGACTTTTGAAGGACGGAGTCCCGAGGCTTGACGGAAGGTCGGTTTGAGCTGAAATTGATCAGGCGCAGTCATGAAGCAGGCACGATGTTAAGTTCAGAATCTTGGAGCCAAACTCCAAAGGATGTGGAGTCGGGGTGATCAAGAAGGCCAAAAAGCACTGTTCCGGGCCACTTTTTTGGGATTTTGAAAAGCTGGTGGACAGTAAAAGTGACCTTAGATGTTGGAATAAAAAATTTTACTGAACTAGACATTTCATATTCTCATTAAGATGGACAGTTTCCGTTAGACGAATATTTCCCGGAAATGCACCGTTTGGGAGATAGCCATTTTTGGCCCAAAATTTGGAATTTTGGAAAAATGTGAAAAGTGAGAAGTAGTAAAACCCAGAAATTCATAGAAGATGAATGGTGCATCGGAATGAAAATCCGTGAATTGCCGAGTGTTCCTTGTTATATGGACTAACTTCGCCCGGTAGATAATTTTTTGTGATTCCTCATAGATTTTCTTCCACAAGTGGCTAAAGTTGGCATTCTGGACCAAAATGCAAATGTGTAAAATGTGCAAAACTGGAGTGAAAGTTGTCATTTTTGAAGAGATGCAGTTTCCGCACCTGATGTCGGAATGGAGCATGAAGATAGGCATTGGAAAGCTTGTCCAGCAGGGAACAATGATACATGAACAAAGTTTGAGTGAGGTCTACATACATCATAGATATTTAGTGCGGAAGAGTGCCCGCGGCTGTTTTGACAAACAAATTTTGTTGTCAATATGGGCAATTTCTACAATTGCATGATATGGAAGACGAATTCCATGTTACGAGGAGGGATCGAAAAGGGAAGAATTCTTTAAACCTCTGTTTGTTATCATACTTATAATTATGAAATTGTCATATGGCATAAAAATGTAAAGGATTACATAGATGTATATGCACTAGATGGCATCTTAACAAATTGCATAGTGCATATAGAAATACTTGTGCATAAGTGGGATATTGCACATTGGTAGAATAATGAAGTCGGCATATGCAATAAACCACTAATGGAGAATATTGTGGTTGATAATCACTATTGATGTTGGTATTGGTTGTAGGACCAAAGATAACAAAGAGCATGGCTAAACGTTCTGAGGATGTTGTTGCATGAAGCCAACAACCTTATGTGGAAATGATGGCGCAACAAACCTATGATCACGAGGTTGGCAAAAGGACTGCGTAGCATTGGTAAGAGGCCAATTGGTCAGGTAACATCAAGTGGTGTAAACGACAGCCATACAGGTAATGGTTATTGGTGCATAAATTGCATGAATGTTGAAAGGGGATTTGGTAAGATCTCTTCAACTATGTTTGAGCTATGTTGAGCTAATTTGCATGTAATATTGAATATCGACTGGGGCTGTTAACCTACCAAGCTTGGTGAGGTGTGGGTAAGTGAAGAGGATGACCCTTACACCCTATGACTGTTTAGAAATCTCAATGCATTCACGTGAAATTATATCATGCCATGCGTATGATTGGTTATGTGCTTAATAACCCAAGCAAGTGAGGATTGGTGGTCCTAATTATGGTAATGGAGGTTATATGAATGATATGACTGTGAAATTTGATCTAGAGCTTATGAGAAGGAATCTCATGGTTGAGAGCTCTAAGTTCTGTTAGTAAGAACAGTTGTAAATATCAGATTTGTAATTGTTTCGGATTTGAAATTTTGCTAATAATTGCTAATGACTGTTTGGCTTATATGAAAATGTGTCAGGAGGACATGCTGTAAGGGGATGCTCCCGTATGGCAGCGGGCATAAGGCCATAACGGGCAGAGTGGTGTCACTTACAGGAGCCAAACAATATGAGGATAGCCTCATGGATAAGAAGACCAATTTCTGTAGTAGACAGAATTGTAAATTCATATTGAATTTAATTATTAATGCTATTGATTGGTTATGGAACAATCATATTTGAAGCTTATTGCTAAATGTTGCTGACTGTTTGGCTATTTGATAAAGTGTGTTAGGATGTCACATTGTAGGAAGATCATGTGTGATGGCCTGCAGAAGCCAAACTAGATAGGAAGGATTCCATGCTTTGGAAATGGGTTTCGGGTGAAACGCCATTGTCTCAACCAAACAGCATGTCGGTAAACCATGAAAGTGAGATGGTAAAGCTATGCCCAGAAGGCATGTGAGACACATATGCAAAATGAATGAGTATTCTGTGACCCTAGACAAGAACATGCATGTCTAAATTATTAGATTTAATATGCAGAGCATGTTTTATTATTTCATTATTGTTCCAGACTGCTTGAGTATGATTAGGGCCTACATGGCGCACATCAGAAAGGGGGTGCACACCTTTTCTGGTGCTGGGTCATGGTAGGGTTTTCAATATTGACTACACCCTAAGGGAATGGACGCATTCCTGGTGTTTCAATACTTGATAGTGAATGATATGAAATATGATTACAATTTTTGGGCAGTAATACTGATGAGCCTGCTTATCCTTCTTGTGCTAACAGCTTACACAAATGCAACTTGGTGTTGCACGTAAGGGGCAAAGTAAAGAAGGGTGCTCAAAGAGGACTGTATGGGCAGTGGTAACCTTTCTACGCTCACACTAAAGGACACTAGAAGGGATAGATAGGCCCGAGGAGCTGTGTTGCAGAAAAGGGGTATCATCCTTGTGTAGTGTGAGTGGGTATTGTGGGGCCATGCTAGCCTGCAGTCAAGTGAGTCACCTATGGAGTTCCTGGAGGGAACCGCTGGTTGCACAAGAGAAGGAGCCACGTAATCATATTATGTTGTTCATATTTCCTGATAAACCCAGTCGACGTACTGGCTTGGAATTGGTTATTCGGGAGTTGTGACGAATGGTTGTTGTATGCCTGATAAACCCAGTTGGCGTACTGGCTTGGCATTGGTTATTCGGGAGTTGTGACGAATGGTTGTTGTATGCCTGATAAACCCAGTCGGCGTACTGGCTTGGCATTGGTTATTTGGGAGTTGTGACGAATGGTTATTGTATGCCTGATAAACCCAGTCGACGTACTGGCTTGGCATTGGTTATTTGGGAGTTGTGACGAATGGTTGTTGTATGCCTGATAAACCCAGTCGGCGTACTGGCTTGGCATTGGTTATTTGGGGAGTTGTGGCGAAAGGTTGCTGGATGCCTGATAAACCCAGTCGGTGTACTGGCTTGGCATTGGTTACTTGCATGATGTGGAAGTATTGGTGAAGGGTGTTATTTCCTGACAAACCCAGTCGGAGAACTGGCTTGGAAATGGTTCTTGAATGCTTGATAAACCCAGTCGGCGTACTGGCTTAGCATACTGATCTTTGAAATGCTTGATAAACCCAGTCGGCGTACTGGCTTAGCATACTGATTTTTGAAATGCTTGATAAACCCAGTCGGCGTACTGGCTTAGCATACTGATCTTTGAAATACTTGATAAACCCAGTCGACGTACTGGCTTAGCATACTGATTTTTGGGATGCCTGATAAACCCAGTCGGCGCACTGGCTTGGCATTGCCTATTCGGATGATGTTGTGGAGCAGCATGTGTGCTGGCCAAGCATCCACCCCAAAGGTGATCCAAGGCTTGTAAAGCAGAGAAGGAAACCTGTGGAGTAGCGAGGAAATGCACAATACAGATAAGTATTCAATTTCATTCATTTCTTATTTGAAAAACTGAAGGTTTCAAACATAAATATTGCAACAGTGAGTTGATGCATTGTTGTTTCTCTGTTGAAGACCTTGGTCAATGCAGGAAGCAGGGACCCTGAAAGAACTGAAAGCTGCTTGGTAAATCCAGAAAGTGGTTGGTTGAGCATTGATTAATTGATGTTGAGAAGTAGCCTGCGTGCTATCCCAACATTCGTTATTGTACCCATAGGAGATCCAAGGCCTGTAGAGCAAAGAAGGGTCCTATGGAATAAAGCGAAGACATCCAACGCAGGTATTGTTGGAAGCAAGAACCTTGAAGCATCTTAAGGATGCATGTGGACATGTAACCACCCTAAAGAGCTCAGCATGAGCAGTAATGAAGGATGGGGCTAGTGGAGCTGTGTGAGTCCTAGCGGCCAAGAGTTAGACCAACCAAGTGGAGGAACTCCATGGTTGAGAGGTCTAGAATAAACCATAGACACTACGTGTCATAGCCAAGAAGAGAAGGTCAAGCATTCACGATGAAGTGAAAAAGGACAAGAGTAGAAAAACCACAGTGGTGGCGTGGGTTCCAGAATGGAACAAGACTAAGAGGAGAAACTCTTACTGCTCTCTCTCTTTCCCTTTTATTGATGCAATTATAGAATTAGAAAAATGCTGAATGCATGCATGACTGAAAGTAAAAGTGTGTTTATTTGATTAAAGTGAATTGTGAATTCTAAGTAATGAATTTCCTGTGAATGGATAAACATGAAGGAATTCATGTGTATGTTGGGCAAGCATAAAAAGTATGGAAGTCCCATGAATAAAGCATGGACATTCCAAGTCAATTAGGAAAAAATAATTGACTAATTTTATTATTGTGTTATGCTATCCTAACAGGAATTGCCATGATAAGTCTCACAGGAGAGACGGCGAAAGCCATTGATTACAGCTATTACTAGCCAAGTGTTGCTGGTGAGAAAAGAGAGAGCCATTCGTGCACCATGATCGTGGCAGTAGACCAAAAGCTATTTGTTTTGGTTGGAAGTCTTCCTCAGATAGTTGTCGGGACAACAAGAAAGATGACATCTATGAAATTCCAGACTTGTAGATCAGCTGGAAGATAAACAAACAGAAGGGGTTGCTCTAGAGCAATGCCCACTTGTGAAGCTGGAAGACCAAAGCTAGCAGGAGCAGCTTGTGGAAGCCAAAGGAATTGATCTTGAAAGTTCAAAGTAAAGGGGGTAAAACGTAGGACAGACCTGTCACATTTTGTGAATTTTGAGTCATGTGTAAAGTGGGTATTCATACCTAAGTGTTGGAACACCGAGGACGGTGTTATTCCAAGGGGAGGGGAATGTAATGTCCCCAGTTTGACCCCATGGCATTAACACTATAAATGATGTAACATTGTTATGAAATCATGGTGAGGAGCTCAAGGCCAAGGCCCCGCCATCGATTTCGTGATGCATATGGGTTGCGTGCTAGCAATGCACATTGGAAATTCAAATATCATGTAATATGCATTTTAATAAAAATACCCACAACTAGC
This sequence comes from Larix kaempferi, assembly GCA_027924585.1. Classification (NCBI taxonomy): domain Eukaryota; kingdom Viridiplantae; phylum Streptophyta; class Pinopsida; order Pinales; family Pinaceae; genus Larix; species Larix kaempferi. The sequence continues at coordinate 11,821,062 of BSBM01000762.1, read as the reverse complement.
TATGCAATGCAACAAAGAGATGGGGGCATGATTTTCACAAGGAATTGGGAGGGAAAAAACATTCAAACCCTTGAGCCACTAGAGTCAAGCCAAGTGTCAATGAGGGAACCCATCAAACCCTCAACTACCCATGTTGACTTTTGTGCCCAACCATTGATTTCTCCCAAGAGTGGGTTGAGGGAGTTAATGCCTTGGGAATGGAGAGGTATGGCGGTCCAAAATCGGGTATGGGCAAGCCACCCTTCATGGAAAAACGCGTGGGTCTCCTTGGGTAGAGATAGAGCCACGAAATTGCTCCCTGGGCATTATTCACCATGGCCTTCCTCCCTCACGCAGCTCTAGCTGCCTGGGCGTTTTCCTCCCTCGTTTTTCTGTGTTTCCCTTCATCTTTTAGCTGAGAAGGGGCGTTTTTGTGTTGGTTACCAGTGGGGAAAGAGAGCAGAACGTTTTGGGTCTTCTTGGAGGTCGTTTAGGCCATTGGAAATGATCCTAACCAGTGGAGAGAAATCGGTTTTGCTCCCTGGGGTTGAAATCGAAATTCCACAGTCCGTTTGGGGTGAACCACGAGTTGGGAGAACCAACGTGGACCCTGTTTTGTGAACACCTCTGTTGTAAATGTGTAACCCTATCAATAATCATTTTGCTGTGAGGAAGAAGAGTAGGATGGGTATGGGTGATGGGTAAATCCCTTGTTCGGGCTTGAGATTGGGAGTGAGCATCCATTGTGCAAGTGTAGTCTGATAAACCCAGTTAGACTGGCTTGGCTAAAATAAAATGGTTAATGGACTGAATGTGAGCGTGAATGTCCCCTTTTGTCCTTGTGAGAATCATGCCCAACTCGGGGGTGGCCTTCGGATGGACCCAGTATAAGCTGTCGAAGAGCCTATGGTTGGGTGGAACGTTGCAGCGACATAGCTAGTTGCTTGGGACAATCGAAATGAAGATAAGTGTTTCTGTCTATGTATTTATTTCTGAAATGTTTTTATTAATGACTGAAATGTTGAATGCATTTTGTATTTTGTGTGGATATTGTTTGCGCGGTGCATAATTGATTGTTTACATCTGCACACCCACTTAAACACTTATGTGAATCTAGTATTGGGTTGAGATCATGTAAAAGCCCTGAGTTTGGCATCATGTTTCCTGCCTTGCATTGGGTCAGCAGGTGGGTACATGACATGTATGAATGGAGGTGATATGCTTGAGGATAAGTGGAATACATGTCATGTAAGTGTGATGCATGCATTATGAACAATATTTCCCCTTTTAGGGTATTTTGAGGTACTTTCAACATTTACTACTGGATGGTTGTGAGATGATCATGATTTTTTCTATGGAAACTCACATGCTTGCAAACGTTCCTAGGAACAACCATAACTGAGCTATAGAATCTAAGTTGAAGCTATATATAAACTTGCTAGGATGCTAGAAAAAGTGTGTGATTGGCTTGATGTTGAGGGATTTAATTACCTTAATGAATTTTTCAGAGCAGTCAATATAGATCAGATACCCTAAAAGATAACACTCAACAATCATATAGAAAATAAGTTTATAACATTTGCAAGCAAAATTCTTTATCAAACAAAGGAGGCAAGTACAAGAAAATAAACAACCTAGAATCCAATGTTTGATGAATATCTCCTCATTGAAAGATTTAACCTTTCTTGCTATCTTCAAGATTCAACTTGAAACACAACAAGATAAAAAATGACAAGTAATTATTGCTGCAAAAGATACTTAATAAACTTACTACAAACTGCAAATATCCAAATTACAAGAAGATACAAATTGCATATAAAACCTTTAAATTGGACAAGAAAGAGTGTTCTTTTTTATTAATAAACAACATAAATACAAATAGGAATGTTTCACCTAATCTATGAAGCATGTACTGTTCTGAAACTAGGATTTCTGGGGTACTCAAACCAAATTCCTTCATTCAACCACTCCTAACTCACTTGTGAAAGCTATGCCCAAAGAATCCTTTTTAATTCTTGGCACATTAAGGGCTTCCGATAGAGGTTGAGAAATAATGTATTAGATAAGGGAATGGAACTTGTAAACAAAGGAACAAGGGTTTCAATCTTAGCTTAATTTCAACAGCATAAGGGTACTCACTTTTATCTTCTTTCATTCCCTTTTCCTCCCTCCAAGTTGCTTCTTTTATATGATAAGGGAACAATTAGGGAAGCTATCAAGAGGTTATTTATGGGAATATATAGTTAAGGAATGCAAAAAACCGTGAGTTTCCCGAAAAATCACTTAATTTTCACATATATATATATTTTTAGCCTTTAATAGGAAGGTACGTGACCTGGACACTTGTTACCGGACAATCTACCGAAAGCGGACTTAAGGCATGATCTCTCTAGTTCAATGTGAATCTATAACAAGTAGGACAGAATATAGAACTGCTTTCCTAGATCGAGTTAAAGATCGAGTGATTAGATGTCTTACCTTTTGATCATAGATCTTTCTCCTGGATGTTGCTCCAATATTCACGATCGTCAGATCTCAGCTGCAAAACTTGTCAAGACATACCAAAACAATACAAGCAGTAAAATATATCTAAACAGTAATAGATCTAAGTAAATGGTTAAGCAAGTAAACTACACAAAACATTATCAACACAACAACATTTGGTGGAAAGAGTTTATATTAGTGTATTAAAAGAGGGAAATACAAAGTAGAGAGATTATTACAACCAAGACTTAACATCGTAATCCTCCTCCAACAAGCCAAGACAAAGCCTCCAAAGGAAGTATGGGTCTCCCAATAGATGAGTAGGGATCTCCTAAGCTAATTTCACCAACATGCAAGTGCTATAGACTTCCTCCCTTTGGAATGGGAAAGAGCTTCATATATATAGGACTAAGAGGATAGGGTAGGTTGAGATATAGTGGGAGAGGACCAAGGGATCCTCCCAAAGGTCTAGGGAACCGAATGCCAGCTCTCCTATAGGTTAGGGATAGAGATCCACATCACACACCTTCGAGAAATGGATCGAAGATGCCCTTTATCCATTTTAACTCACATCGTCGCAGGCTGAATTAGGACAACCTACGTTGTCACAAGCTGCACAAAGGTGACCTGCGTCGACCTTGAAAATAGATCATAATCTCATCCAGTTTGATTTCTTAGTCATGGGAACTTCAGGGAGGTTTAATTTGAGTCTTAAGGTGGCAAGATTTAGGTGTAACAGAATGCCCCCCAGAGCATGAAGCTGTTGGAACTTCATAGGTGAAATGCTTTGACAGAAGGATGGAAAGGACTTGTCGGATGGAGGATGCTAGTGCAGTACAACCGACTCTGAGAACATAGTCTTGCATGACTCACAACATGGCTTCCAACCAATACATTGCAGATCCATGGTAGTAAAGACCGACTGAACACAATCATGGCTAATAGACATAAGCGTAGATCCATGATGAGATGATAAAACAACCATGACCAATACAAAAGTGGATCTGTGTAATATGACTCAAACAATCTCCATCGCAACCTGGGTAAAACATGTCTCCCCAAGGTCTTCAAGCTAAACCTGCAACGATACAAATCTTTCCATGTGATTACAAATGTCTTGACGTCGAACATGGTAGAAACCACTTGATTACCGGTCAATGATATAAACTGTTAACAAGTGCGAGGGAAATCACCATTAATGTCAATGATCCCCAAGGTATCATAGTACATATCATCAAGCGTGAATGAATGAGTTGAAGTCGAACACTTGATGAAATCTTTCAATCAAGATTCAATGATGTAAACTCATGTCGAAAGCGAGGTAACCTGCCATTGAGGCATGTAGGCCCAAGGTACTTGATTGGTTTCTAGATTCAATCCTCAGATGATGTGTTGAGGTCGACAAGGATGAACCTATCGAAGGAGGGCCTTAATGAATCCCCCATCATCGACACGAAACTCGGTAACAGATGTTTGGAGTAGATCGGATGGTACAGTAACATACAAGACTGACTCAGAGTAGACCGACATGGTGGAGGGTGTACTGACTGCAAAATGGTGGGCGGTGAATGTATTCTTGAACATGGGAATGGCATGACTTGGCAATATTGACATGACAAGAATGACGCCAACTCCTAATGCAACTGATGATGGAAGAATTCTTTGGATGAACCAAAGGAGTAACAAGATTCAGGAAGTAGGAAAAAATCAAGGACAAACGGATGACACAAGTACTATATGCAAATGCAAATGAGTGCCATGTTCAAGAATGACTAAGTACTGCCATTGGTAAGGTGTAACACAAAAACTTTCCTTTTTCCCCATCATGACTGATGAGTGCCTCATGTGTTTTTGATGAGCTTGATGAGGGTAACCAGATGCTCAGTATAGCTCATCTCATAGATGAGTCCAATCCCAAATGTTTTCCAAACCTTGGAAAGGAGGGGTTTGTCCCATGATGGTCCCTTCAATGTTGAATTTTAACAAGTCCATAGAAGGTAAGCTCGACGTCATTTCATGTTTACAGAGTCTGAAAAGAACTGAAGAAGACTTTAAAGGTCCTTTTTCGTAAGGTTAGCCTCTTTGCCCGAAAAAGGGTAAAACAACGCGAGAGATGACTCTTCCAGTCATGATTGGCTGGAGTATTCCTTTTTCGTAAGTAGTGCCCCCTGGTCGGAAAAAGGGGTAAACTATCACCAGGAGGACGATCATTCAAATAATTTTACAAGTGTGAACGCATCAAGTTTGCTTGGCAATCTTTTTCATGTTTAGAGAGCCTGAAAAGAGCTTAAAGAAAGACTCTGGGGGGTTTCCTTTTTCGTAGGAGTTTAACGAGCCCGAAAAAGTGATAAACTATAACTTGGTAACTTATTCTCATCATTTTACAAGCACGAGAAAGAACAAAGAGTAAGCTCAGTGTCATTAATAATTGAATTTAATGAGCAAAATAATGACAAAAAGACACTCGAAGAGTTGTTCATACCTGATAATACTTACGAGATAATCATCATGATGAAAAGTGGCATTAATTAGGCACCTAACTTCTCCTGCAGGTCAAAGACTAGGTCAAAAAAATTAACCAAGTGTTTAAATGCAGTAAATAAGCCAAACTATAGTAAAAAACCCACTAAAGCATCAAATTATAAAAGGAATATTCCATTTTTTGGTTATAAAATGGGTAAAATAGTGAAAAAAAAATTACAATTGGTTTTTACCAAGTTTGGAGAGTGTGAAGTGTCATTTGGAGCCGAATTTCATTTGCTAATTCCGGGAGCTACGATCCATTGTTTCACGAGCCGTCAGAGACAGGTAGGCCTAAACTCAGCTATGCAACTTTTCAGTGGATTAGTTTTATGTTTTTTGCTTAAATTTTAGGGTTTTGAGTTGTCTTGGTGGGGGGGAATGCGCCCATAGGTCGGCGCAAGCCCTCCTTATGGGAATTGCGAAGGCCATGCGTCGTCGTAAAACCCACAAGGGGATTTTGCTTCGATGTCGCACTGTTTATAAATACGTCCTGCAATGGCGGAAATGCCCAACTACAACTCAATACCCAACCAAAATGAAAAAGTCTTGAAGCATGGGATGAGTTCTAATAGTGTTTATTTGTCCTCTTTGACAGGTTCACGGTGACAAACATGGTCATAGAGTGGCAAGAACGAGAGCATGAGGTGGATGATGGTCAGGACAAAAATGAACCTCAATGCATTGTTGCATTGAGGAATTGTGGGTTACTCAAATAATTTCGAGTGTTGGGCATGAGGGCCCAAGTTTCGCCGCTGACACACATGATCCGATGTTGGGATCGACGCAACAACACTTCGAGGTCGGGGAACACACACTAAGTATAGATGTCGATTACATCTACTCCCTGATAGCGTTATATCGGAGGGGAGAACCTATATCTCTCACTGGAACATGAGGAGGTGATCGGCTAGTGGACGACATGATTACTCAGTACTACCCCAGAGGCACTGCATCTACTAGTGGGAAGATCCCCATCAAGGAGATTCGAGACCACCCTTTACGTACTGTGCTCTACACTCTAGTGAGGGTGGAGGGGAGTTAGTCTGCTCACCTTGAGAGAAAGACATAGTTGATGTACGCGGAGGAGTGCATGGCTCCCAGGGTATTCAACTGGTGTGAGGGACTCCTTACCAATCTCCGAAGTCAGTTCACCAAGTGTCGGCGTGGGGCACTAAAAAAGTTTGGATATGGATCTGTGGTGATATATTTTCTATTGGAGCAAGTACCTCATCTACATCCACAGGTGGAATTGGATGACAGAGATGTCAAGGATGCACACATGACCCAATGGGAAGAGGTGATGGCCCGCCATGGTGGTGGGGGTCCCATCATAGGCTATGGTATAGGGTTCTTCACTTGGATGGAGGGACAACTCCTCATGATTGAGGATTATCCATGCAATGGGATGGATTTCAGAGGTGATCCTGACCTGGTGCTGCCCGAGGGAGCACAATGGAGTGACATCGGTAAGAACAACAACTTTTGTGTTTTTTCATTTTCTATATATTATGATTTTTTTTGGAGTAGTGCTGATAACTTGAAGTTGTGTGCAGATGTGGGTCCATCGCGACCAGTTGGAGTCTCACTCATTGCGAGGAGAGGATAGGTGCCAGTTGTGGGTCCCATGGTGCAAGATGCCACTGTGGAGGTGGAGGATGTTTATGAGAACCTCCAGAGGCTGACACTGGATATCCTAGAGCTGGGTGTCCGTGATATTCCTCGGGGTTAACAGAAGTACACCATTGGGGTGTCGACCCATTTTTCCATGCTGCTGGCTAACGTGGCGAGGGTTGTAGTCTGCTATCATGAGCAACAGCCGGGAGCTTTGGGGTCTAGGGATGAGCGACCTTAGACTTAGGCTCATGTTCTACTTATGTATGTACTGAAAGCTTATGAGCTTCATATTTTGTAGAGACCTACTGAAAGCTAGCATGCTTCATATTTTTGTATCAACACCATCATTTATATATATATACAAACATTTTCGGCGGCTTTATACATTATGTGTTCTATGAATGATTAATGCGATCTTGTTTACATGTTTGCTTACACAATGGTTTATTTACATGTTATGTATGCTTTTATATTTTATTCATATGTTTTGTGTGTGCAATGTACCAATCTAGAATGAAGTTGGCCATCGAGTCGACAACTGTGTTCATGTCTCATGGAATGTGTAGGTACTGAATAGATTCAAAGGACCTTTCCAGAAGACAGACTCATCTGAGGAGACTAAGTAGAGTAGGGTCACAGATAGCATAGATCCGGTTAAGATGAGAAACCACTAGTTGCGAATCCAAATGGATAACAACGTGGTCCATACACAAGGAAAGTGCGTCAGTTAGGGTTCCAATGACTGCCTGATACTCTGCAGCGTTATTGGTCACGTATCCTAGACAACTTCCTCCTAAGCTGATAAGCTCGCCGGTGGGAGAATAGAGTACCGAGGCTGCCGAAGCAAGGCTATAGGTATGTAGGCTGGCATCGTCGCGAATCCGTACCAAGTTTCCATCTGCACATGCAGACAGAACATGGTATGAGAAGTGAAAACAAGATCTAGACACACTAAAAGAAAAGCATCACACCACACAAAACACACATGCCATGTATAGTATATACAAGATATCTATGCGTGAAAGACTCATGCATAGTATCTCTTCAGGTAGAGCCCATTGCAGGGCTCACCCAAAGATATCCCATCATAGTCCTCTAGTTCGTAGGCTCCCTTCTCCAGAACACGTTTCAATATGTACGGTCCATGCCACATGGACTCGAACTTACCTACCCGTAGCTTATCGTGCCTTTACTCATATGCGAGGACCAAATCAACTTCATTTAAGACATCGGGTTTGACTGACCTGTTGTATTGTGCCTTGATGCGCTTCTTGTGTGCCTCGTTGGCAAGAGAAACATCGCGGCGAGTCTCGTCAAGTTTTTCTAGGTAAAGGAATCACTCTTCCCCGATAGTGGTGTTCGGAAGAAGTTCGGTTGCGAGTTTGAGAGATGGAATCTTGCACTCTATTGGTAGGACTGCCTCCAATCCATAAACTAATTGGAAAGGTGTAAACCCAGTGGCAGTCTTAATGGAGGTTCGGTATGCCCATAGTGTGGAAAAGAGCATGTTGTGCCAGTTAGACTTATGCGTACCCACCATGCGTTGAATCATAGTTTTCAAGACCTTGTTGATGGCCTCTACTTTTCCATTGAACTGCGGCTAGTAAGGTGTTGAGTTTTCATGAAGAAAACCCAATCTGGTGCTCAACTCATCGACCATGTGGTTCTGAAAGTGAGATCCATGGTTAGTGACTATGGCTTGTGGGACTCCGAACTGTGAGATAACATGATTGAACATGAAGAGTGCGACAGTTTTTCCATCGTCAGTGTATGTAGGAATATCCTCGACCCACTTTGTGAAGTAATGCACGGCTACTATGACGTAACCATTCCCCCAACTGAGGTAGGATTATAGTGCATGAATTCAATGCCCCATTTTGCAAAGGGGCCAATGACAATAACCGGGTGCAATGGGGCTGGATGGTTGCGCTTTTTTGTTTGAAAATGCTGGCATGGGGGACATTTTTTGACGGCATCAATACAATCTTTGAATATGGATGGCCAGTAATATCCCGCACGTAGTATCTTCTGGGCCGTAGCCATCCTAGAGAGATGATTGCCACAAGCCCCAGAGTGATAGTCATTTAAGACATGTTCAGCCTCCTCATGTGTCAAACAACATTGAAGGATGGAATCGACACCACGATGATACAAGGTATCCTTAATGATCAAGTAGTACTTGGCATGGTGGCGTATACGACGTCGGTCGTCACGAGACAGTTGGGGGTTGAAACATTGGGTCTAGATATATAATGTGATATCCCCATACCACGGGTCAAACCTGATGATTAGGAACAATGATTCATCTGGAAGAGAATCATTGGGCTTAGATCCTAAATCAACACGAGGAAGATTGAAAATGAGCTCGGCGAACACCAAAGGATCCTTAGACTTGGATTTCTCGAAGAGGAGGTCAAACTCTTGAAGTATCACGAATCAACGTGAATACTTTCCCCCAAGTACTTGACGTGTCAAAACATGGTACATGGGGTCCGAGTCGGCGATAATGGTGGTGGTGCAGAGCAGTATGTAGTGATGAAACTTTTGGACGACAATGAATGCCGTGAGAGCAAGCTTCTAGACATGTGAATAACAAATTTCGGAGTCAATAAGACCATTACTTAGGTAGTAGATCACATGCTCCTGGGTGTTGTTGTCCTCCTGTACCAAGACCATGCCGATCGTGGTGGTAGAAGAAGCAAGATAAAGGATATAATCCTTGTAGTAATTGGGCGGTTGGAGCACAGGGGCATGCGTGATGGCATGTTTTAGACTATCGAAGGATTGTTGCGATTGATCGTCCCAAATGAACGGGATGTCCTTCTTAAGTAGTCTCATATAACCTTGCGTGTTTTGAGAGAAATTACAGACAAAACGCATTAAGTAAGTTGTATTCCCTTGCAAACTCTGAAGTTCCGTGATATCAGTAGGAAGTGGGAGAGCGATGATGGCTTCCACCTTCAAGGGATCAATGCAGATCCTATCTTTCGAGACAATAAAACCGAGGAGGCATCCATAATCGACGCAAAAAATACACTTGTGAGGGTTCAGACGGATGTTATATCACCTGCATCTAAGGAATACCGCCTTTAGATGATCAATGTGGAAGTTACGCTGCCGCGAATGAGTGGATAGATCATTGAGATAAGGCTCCACAAAGTCCTTCACCTGATGAAAAGCGTACGACATGGCCCGTTGGAATGTGGCACTAGCATTTTTGAGACCAAAAGGGAGCTTGTAATAAGAAAACGTGCCCCAAGGGCAGATGAAAGCTGTTTTATGTTGGTCAGTCGGGTGGATCTCAATCTGGTTGTAACCAAAAAATCCATCCACGAATGAGAAGATGACACTTCCGGCACAATTGTCTATGATCTGGTTGATGAAGGGAGTGGGATAGTTGTCCTTAGGATAAGCTTTGTTCAAATCCCAATAATCAACACAAACGCGAATGGTGCCATGCTTCTTAGCTACAGGGACGACATTTGAGACCCATTATGTTAAGGGAATAGGGTAAACGAAACCAGCCTTCAAGAGATTTTCAATTTCTACCTTAATCGCCGCAGTTTTGTGGGGGTGTAGCGGTGGTAGCTTTTGCCGGACTACTTTAGCATCAGGATAGGTTTGAATCTCGTGGGAAACAATAACAGGGTCTATCCTGGGCATTTTCTCATAGGTCCAAGCAAATACATCTCGAAATTGCTTGAACGAGGCTGTGAAAGTAGTAATTTCTTTAGGGGAACACTTCTGGCCTAAGCGAATGTGTTCCACTACACCAGGAGTAACCGATATGCCTACCGGAATGGTAGGTTCGATGTTGGCCAAATTGCCCTCAGTGTTGGTATGACATGTGAGTATTAGGGACTGGGGGCAAGTGTAGACGTTCGATGTAAAGATGGTGGTGATGGCATTCTCCATAGTATCCAATGGGGGAAGGAAAGAAGATCGATGATGGAGGTCTTCCCACGGAGGGTCATCACCACTCATAATCTCCATAATGGACTCATCAGAATGAAAAGTCTGAAGTAGAGGATTGGGTAGAGACGATGTCCACTGCAGAAAACATGATGTAGAGGCCACGACTAAGTGGTCCTCTGGGGATGAATGGATAGCCTCGTAAGTAAGTTCTACGGGTGAAAGAGGCATGGAGTCTCCAATCAGGTACAAGCCATTGATCGTTAGAGTTGGGAAAGGATGAAATCCCATAGGATATCATGTTCACCGTGGCAACATGACTAGGGGAATCCGGGGTTGGAAAGACACCCATAAGAGATGAGTCTTTTATGAGGCCGACCCTCATGCTCTCATATAGTTGCAAATATTTCCCAAGTAATGGGACATTATCGTCGGGATAAGTAGCGGTGCCCGGTGTATAGAAGTCCAATTAGTCGAGAGTGATAATTCATCCTTGGTGGGGGAATTGCATAATGCAAAAGACAGATGATGCGACCGCAGTCATGGCATAAAAGCAATTACGACCAAGTAGGAGATTATAATCTAAAGGGGCTGCAACCACTTCCACGTTAATGGTTATGGTCTTACCCCCCAACTCTACTTCCAAGGATTGTAACATCCCATGGGGTTGGAAACCACGACCGTCGAATGCTTTCAAGGTGGCGGGAGAATGGTTTAACTCGAGAGAACCAATGGCTCTCCAACATGATATCGACATAACCGAGGTAGAGGCACCTTCGTCCAAAATGGTACGATGAATGGTCTTCCTAGCAACATTCATAGCAACTTGAAATGCAAGTTGGTGGGAAATCCTAGGTTTAAAATACTCGAGATGAAACATGATGGTATTAGAGGAATCCAGATCAACCACGCCAATGGAAACGAGAAGAGTCTTGCGCTGATTGGGACAATTCTGCAAGACCTCTAGCATCGACATAGCATAAGGAGCTTGTGGCAAGTCCTCTACAATATTTTAGTTTTGAGATGCCTGAGCATTGGGATTGAAAATGGATTTTTGAATGATGCTCTTGGGAGGACGCAACAATGACTGTAAAGAAGGCTTCTCAATGGTGAGAGAAGCATGTGGTACGGTGACGTTAGGAATAGAAGTGGAAGCTTTTCAGTATATCTTCCAACGGGTTCCTTTTGAGGGACTGAGTTGTACAAGTGTGAACGTGTGTTCAAGTTAACCGTCTCACTACGCATTATGAGAACATGTGCGGTAGAGGATGCCTCGCTGTGTGAAGGAGAGGTTTGGGTGATTAGTTGTCGATTCTGAGTGGGTAAGGGATCACTGAGAATTGCAATAGTAGAGTTTCCTTTGAGAAACTTCTACACTTCGTCTTGGTGAGGACATTCCTTGGAGAAATGGTCACCACCACACAGTAAAAAATGATACTTCAACTTCCTCTTTAGTTTGGTGTCTTCTAGGTTGGGCTTGGGATCCTATCGATTAGAAGATTTTTTAGGTTTTCCTTTTTTTCTTCTTCTCACCACCGGACTTCTGAGACAAAGTTGATTGAACAGAATTCACCTCTTCGGTGGAAGCATGAGTGGTTGAATTGGTGGTGTTGTTTCCATCCTCTGGTGGTGATGGGGAAGAACCTTGGGGGTTTGACGATCCACCAGTTTGAGGAGAAGGTTGGGAGGTAAGGGAACCAATGATTCCATCGGCCTGAGGTCCCTTGAGTTGGTTTCACGGGGTCATATGTAGGGCAGGGTGCGTCAGGAACAATTTCATACAATTTTCCAGATTGAGCATAGATCAGGTCTAAGTAATGGGCACGAGCAATAGCTTGTTCCTCAATGACGGTCCCTCACATGGCCATGTATCAAGCTACAAAAGGTAAGAGATAATTTGTGAACTAGTCGGCTAAGAGTTGGTCGGGAATACGAGCCTTAATAATATGTCATCTCCTTCACCATTCATGGATATGATCCGAGATATGAGTGGCGGTGTTTTTACGGAGTGAGGTCAGTAAGTCCGTACTAGTCTCATAGCGAATGGGTAATTGGAAATGGGTCAAAAATGACATAGCAAGAGAGAGAAAATATGGAAAAGAGTTGGGTGGTAACTCAATATACCACTTGGCAGCTGGGCCGGTGAGATTACGTTGGAATAACCTAAGATGGATCGAGTTGTCCATCAAGGAGTTGGATGAACACCATAAGTGGTATGTCATCACATGATTTTTTGGATCCTCACAAGGTTTTCCATCAAATTTGGGAATATCTGATGGTAGTTTCACCGGAATTGGTGGCCAATTATATCCGTGGAATATGGGGCCATTAGTTAGACAAGACAGGTCGGGTAGGTCCAATGTATCCAGAAAAGGAAGCTGTTGATTCGGATGCGGGTACTGATAGTACTGATACGACATGTATGGACCCGTGGGGCCTTGCATCGATTGGTGGTAGGGTGTTCTAGAAGAAAATTGGCCGTAAGGGGGTATGCCTCCCAGACCATATGCAGGTCCACCACCATAATAAGGTGTTCCGTTTCCATAGGGTGGGGGTCCTCCGCCACCACCGGAGGGGGTGGAGGTCCACCGCCACTACCGGTGGGGTGGGTGGAGGTCCACCGTCACCTCTGGGAGGGGTTGAGGGTCCACCGCCACCACCAGGAGGGCATGGGGGTCTACCTCCACCACCAAAATAAGGTGGTCCTCCACCGCCTCCACTAGGAGGGGGCGGTGCACCACCTCCTTCACCAGAAGGGTGGGGCCCTCCGCCGCCTCCACCAAAATAAGGTGGTACTCCACCGCCTCCACTAGGAGGGGGTGGTGCAACACCTCCTCTGTCGGAAGGGTGGGGCCCTATGCCACATCCACCGAAATAAGGTGGTCCTCCATCGCCTCCGCCAGGAGGGGATGGTGCACCACTTCCTATGCCGGAAGGGTGGGGTCCTCCACCACCATAAGGGTATGGTCCTTCACCACCACCTCCAACAAAATAGGGTGGTCCTCCACCATAAGTTGGGGGTCCACCACCACCGGGAGGAGGTGGCCCTCCACCTCTGCTAGGAGGGGTAGGGCCGCCACCTCCGCCATTAGAGGGAGGTGGGCCATTGTTTCCAAAATGAGGTGGGCCTCCACCAGAAGGCAGAGGTTCGCCTCTTCCAGAATTGAATGGGGGCCCGTCGCCTCTAGCAGGAGGTGGAGGGGGACCGGACGAGGGTGCTGGTACCTGAGGGATGGTTGGTGGGGGTCCATTTTGTAAAACATTTGGGTGCCCACATAGAGTGTATGGATGTTTAGGATAAGGTATCCCGTAGAGTGCATTTCTGAGATTGAATTGTCCCGACACAGGGTTAAGATAACCTGGATACGCTTGAATCCATGGTGGTTGGTTCGAATGGGATGGTCCCGCAACAAGATACAATCTTGTGGTGGAAGCTTTGGCGGGTAGGGAAGTTTCAACGGAAGGACCGATGGGAAATCCTCCTTTAGTATTATGGTTAGGAGACGGGGTTTCCCCCTAGCAGCAACGTGCTGACCACTAATCAATGTTTGACCCAACGTGGGTTGTTGATTATCTACTGCGGGATTAACATTAATCGTAACGAAAGTAGGGGGTAAAGATTATCCTCCCCGCGGGTTTTGAGGTGGAGGAGGAGTTGGTAACGTTCTCGTAGTAGTGAGAGGAGTGTTGGACTGTTGTCCTTCAACAGGTTGAGTCGTCTGAGGTATAAAACTAGTCTCCTGTCTAAGGGGTGTACTTCCAGGAAGTGAGGGTTGACCAGGTTCATAAGTGGTCATGTTGTGGATGGATGGTTCCGGTGAGTCATAAGATAAAGTGCGAATCGAGATCTGTCGATACGTGGGGACCTTCGTGACTTTAGCCCTTCGTGAAAAACTTTGTCATCGAAGTTTATCACCCTTGGAATGTAATTGGTCCAAGCGAGCATGAAGGGTCCCAGAAAGCTCTTCGGGAGTGGGATAAGGGGGTGGGGATGTAGTGGCAAAATGGGCCACTTATTGACCTATAGAAGTTTCCCAAAAGGGTGCAGCTGGACCAAACGCAACTGATAAAGGGTCGTCCGGGGGAGGATTTAACCATTCCGATGATCCAGGCTCTCCCGGTAAAACGGGAGGGAGAGATACGTCTTGTGAAGTGGAATTTTCCACCTCTTCACCCCTTGAGGGGTTGGAGGTGGGTGAGTCTGGAGGGAACATGTGTGATCCCACATTAAAAGTAGGGTTTTCTACTTCAGGTGACACGACCATGACGTGTGGGTCCATTCTTACCTTCGAAATCACCTCCTGATTATGGGGATATTCGGGTGGTAAGTTCAAAATTCTGTGGGAACTTCTCCAAGGAAATTCAGCCAGAGTGAATGAAAGAGAGTTTCTCCTAAAAGTGTTTAAACAAAAGAAAAGATGTCTAGAAAAATATACACAAACTAAGGCCACAAGCAAACTTATGTGATAGGTATGGATTCAAAAGTTTGGAACCTCACAAGATTGTCAAGGCTTCGCAACTCGTTATATACCACAGGGTCCAACAGTAAAACATGACAAAGGGGATTGGGATCGTAGCCTTGCTTGAATACCTGACTACCTGGACGACACGTGCATAGTAATCCCCCTGAGTGCTGTTCTAGGTGTATTTCTCAGCCAAGATGACCAAATGGTTAACTCAGTTGGTTTCAGGAATCCTAATGGTGTCTCCTGATATACACAAGGTATGTGGGAGCTCAAATCCGTAGTGGTTCTATCTAATTCACAACCATACAACACGATACCTTCTGATATACTACCGAGTACGTGAAACACCTTTCAATATATTCCAAGTACGTGAAATGCCTTTCAATATACCCTAAGGTACGTGAAAGAGCCTTCGATATACTAGTTGGTACGTGAAATAGATTCAATATACCGCTTGGTACGTGGAAGACTACAATAACCTTGGGATATAGTGCTGGCAAGTAACGACAGCTGCCACATTTTACAATTCCAGACCACGTCTCTAACTTAACACACAAGTTACTAAATATTTTACCCTAGTTCTAACGTTAATTTTATCTGGCCGGTTAGGTGAATGCATGAAGTGAGTACATAAACGTAAGCATAATGCAAGCCGTAAGTACATGAAAGAAACATGCACTTTTTCTTTTGATGAAATCTATGTATGGGAGGGAGAAATATTTTTCAAGTGGTTTTACCAAAAAAAACAAAGCTTCAAAAAATCTCAATTCTACCAAATTTGACAATGAAAGTACTCTTTTCGTTTTTCCAAGCAAAACATGAAAATCAACAAGCATCAAAACCAAATCTAAGCATTTTCTTTTTGTCTTTTCAAATAAAAAATGAAACTAAGTGATGAAAAGAGAGAATTTCTATCTAGAGCACTCTAACTTTCCAAAATTCACTATGATGGCCTAAAAACATAAAAAACCAGAAATGCACATAATTCTTTCAAGCATGGAATCACTTTTGCAAAAAATTGATTTAACTTGGATTTTTCAAGAAAATGAATGGCTCATAATTGATGAAAAACACAAATGATTAACTTTTGTTTCAAACTTTCCAAAAAGATCTATGAACGATAAATTCCAATGCATGAACCAATATCTACAACAATTTTCAAATGCACTCAAAAACGGTAAAAATGAAGCACTTTTAATTTTTCAATGGTATGCCAAGACTACAAATTAATAACAATAATGTTTTTAAGCGTGAATAAGTGAAAAGAAAGATTATTTGCAGCACTCTAAACACTCAAAAATTCGCAAGAAAATGACAAGCACTCATATGAACCGAAAACACACAAGACACTAAAAAAAAAAACTAGATGCAAACAAAGCTAAATAACATGTGCAAAAGAGGTTTGGGATCTGATCCAATGCAAATACTAGATTAGGTGAGGAGAGGATGGAATGCAAAGTCAAGTGGATGAAGGTGGGGGAGACCAAAGTGTCCACCACTACCAAGTCTCAAACTTGTCCAAAATGGAACCCAAAACCAATCCAAACAAAACCAAACACTACCAATGAAAAATAAAAAAGGTCTCTGACTGGAAGATGTAGTGCAGAGGAGGTCTGTAAAACAAACCAAACTAAAAGGTTGGAGAGGAGAAGAACCCAAGCACAAGGATAAAATTCCCCTTGTAGCCTCTGGTCAGGATTAGAGCGCCTGTCGCAGGTGGAAATCAGGTGAACTGCTCCGATGGCATAGGATGTCAAACTAAGTCGAGCGACGATGTCGTAGGTTGCAGGGCAACAGACTGCACCTGATAGAGGATGCTGCTTTGGCTATATTACCCAGGTGTGATGGGCGAGATCCCTATGTAAGGATGAAAAAATCTCCAAAAATGAGCAATCAAAAGGTTTGATAATCATACATACAGACTCAAAGGAAGTCAACAAACTCTTCAGAGAGAAGATCTGGTGGCGAAAAAGGCTCAGGAGGCAAAATAAATGGCTCACAAAGAAATCAGAGAAAGTGACTTTCAAGATGAAAACTTAAAACAATACATGCTTTCCCTAGTATGATCGCCAAACTTGTTACCGGACAATCTACTGAAAGCGGACTTAAGGCATGATCTCCCTAGTTCAACGTGAATATAGAACAAGTAGGCCAGAGTATAGAATTGCTTTCCTAGATCTAGTTAAAAATCGAGTGATTAGATGTCTTAACTTTTGATCGTAGATCTTTCTCCTTGATGTAGCTCCAAGCTTCACGGTCGTCAGATCTCAGCTCCAAAACCTATCAAGACATACAGAAACAATACAAGAAGTAAAACATATCTAAACAGTAATAGATCTAAGTAAACGGTTAAGCAAGTAAACTACAAAAGCATTATCAACACAACAACATTTGGTGGAAAGAGTTTATATTACTTTATTAAAAGAGGGAAATACAAAGTAGAGATATGATTCCAACGAAGACTTAACGTCGCAATCCTCCTCCAACAAGCCAAGCCAAAGCCTCCAAAGGAAGTATGGGTCTCCCAATAGATGAGTAGGGATATCCTAAGCTAATTTAACTAGCATGCAAGTGCTATAGACTTCCTCCCTTTGGAATGGGAAAGAGCTTCCTATATATAGGACTAAGAGGATAGGGTAGGTTGAGATATAGTTGGAGAGGACTAAGGGATCCTCCCAAAGGGCTAGGGAACCGAATGCCAGATCTCCTATAGGTTAGTGATAGAGCTCCACATCACACACCTTCGAGAAATGGATCGAATATCCCCTTTATCCATCTTAACTGACACCATCGCAGGCTGAATTAGGACAACCTTCGCCGTCGCATGCTGCACAAAGGTGACCTGCGACGACCTTGAAAATAGGTTAGAATCTCTTCTAGTTTGATTTCTTAGTCATGGAAACTTCAGGGAGGTTTACCCTGAGTCTTAAGGTGGCAAGATTTAGGTGTAACAACACTAAAAGGTCACATGCACGTGGGATTCCCATGAGTAGGTTGCGTACTTCTTACACAACTTGGTTTTTAAATTTTTTTTCCAAGATAAGATGCTATATATTAGGGACCAGGGATGTCTGCAAAGAGGGAAAAGGATCAGATCATCCATATTAGTGCCTATGGGAACAATGTGGCAAAAGGAACTATAAAATATGCCCCGTAATGTATGACTTCTGAGGAGAAAATGATGATCAAAATACATTATAATCCATAACAGAAGTGAGTGAAGAAGAAACTCAAGTGGAGACCCCCATAGAATCAGCCATAGGAGGAACCTGCAACAAACCAAGTAAAAAATCTCTTTATGAGGTGGGAATAGCCATGCTCAGAAGAATCAAAAGTATGACCGCAAGTCAAGTACAAAGCGTTTAATGTCCCCCTCACCCAATCCGACCATCGAGAGTGGACATTACCTGAACTCAGGCTCTCAAATTTCACCATGAATCCATAATACGAATTTCAACATATACAATGTGTACAGATACGTAAGTAAACATGCACACCAGAATTAAAATCTATCCACACACATTTAGCATGCAAATAAAAGTATAAACATTACATGCATCAAACGAAAACATTGCAAATTCAAATGCATGAGAATACTTATCTTTATCCAATGCAGATCCAAGCAAATGGATGCCTAAGAGCGATTTTCCACCCAAGCATAGGAACTCTATCAAGCATATACTCTTTCTGCTGAGATGCCACCCTTAAGCTAGGATATGAGTCCACCAGGGAGAAAGAAACACCTACAACATTCTCTCTCTAATCCCACAACCCATTATGTTCTCTATTCTTATCAAAATGATCATACAAATCTCTATATGGGTCTCACTCAGCCCTCACAGCCTCGGCTTCCAAAATACATGCCCGACACAACAACCTTCTAGTTTAGGAATCCCCTACATTGATCCATGATTCTCTTAGGCTATCGATATTGTTGGGTACTTCCAGTGTGTGCATAGAAGAATTCCAATCTGATATATGCTTCTATAGAATCACCTGTATCCTTAATTCGTGGCTTCTCAAGCATCTACAAGCAACAAAAATCAATGGGTAAGGCTTCCTATCTCTCCCAACCTCTCCCAACCTCTCTGCTCACCTACAAATATCATTTTTCCCTTCCAAATATGCAACATGGTGTCGAAATTCGAATTTCCAAGTTAAAAATAGCATGGTAATTTCATGGACATCAATGGAGAGCTCTTCCTAGTGTAGATCTACATGAAACAGTGAGATAATGAGGGTTGACTCCATGGGATATGATAAAATGGTGAAAAGACAACTGATATAACTTCTGATAGTGGAAGAAAGGACTCATGGAAGATGTAGACTGAATTCTGTTATGACAAAACTCTCACAAAAGTGCAGTCAATCCCATGCTTCAATAACTGCATGAAGTGACTTTTCCCACCAACCTCGCACATGCATTAATGATTGGAAAATAGACAAAAAAAGAGATAATTGGCTTATTCAAAGCACATGACAGAATTTGGGTGATTTCTATGGTTGACACTTGGAAGCAAGGATTTAGTCTCCCATAGACCCCCTTTCCTCTTCCCCTCTAGTGGAATCATAACCCCTTTGGTGCTCTTTGCACAACCATTCTTGGACCATTTTATTATTTATGCACATAATATTTACATATATTCTAAATCAGCATACAATCCAACCAAATAGTCCAAATAAAATATATACATCATACATGCCTAGCCATTTACTAGTAGGGCCTTGGCCTTGAGCTCCACAGTAGGAATCCGCACTAGCATATTTACATCATTTACATAATTTTCGATAAATACATTCCATGTGAAAACTAGGGGTATTACAAAGCAGATCCTTGAAGTATATATAGAAGAGTGATCATGGATACGTGGATACAAAGCGGATCCATGTCTCAAAATGAAATGAAGATATTTGTGTGTATGTAGAGCTTAACAAACCAATCTTCATTACAATCAATACCAAATGTGAGTAATGGAAATCCAACGCAATTCGAGTCATACAAAAACTTAAATGATAGTATAAAATGAACTCAGGGTCTTCGAACCAACTACTAAAGGTCCAAGTAAAAAAGACATGAATAAATGTCTTGAAGTCGAACGTAGTAAGACATCATTTGATTACCGTTCATTAATGTATAGCGTTAACAAATGTGAGCCAGTGCACTAATAATGAAAATGAATGCCAAGGTACATGGTATAGTCTATTAAGTGTGAATAGATGAGTTGATTTCAAACACTAGCAGACTCTAATGATCAGGAGACATTAATGTATTCTCACTATCAATAAAGAGGAAACTTGCCACTAATGATTGCAAGTTCCAAGGTACTAAAAGAACTTTAGATTACAATCCCAGAATAAAGGTCTTCGAGTATATTAGATGTGACCTATTGGAAGGAGGGAATTAAGGCATCCCTCATCATCTAACACGAGGGTTTAGCAAAAGGCCAAATATTTGGTGAAATCATTGATGATTATGAGACATACTTGACATGGGAAGGCTGAGATAAAAAGTCAAGAAAGTTCTGCAGAATGGCCGACACGGGTGAAAGAATTCCTTTGAACAACAACACAACACAAAAGTGATTGACACAACATAGACTCAGAAAGGAACATGACATAAGTCATCAATATATGAGACATCAAAGACAATATCCATAGTGAACGGAAGATTAACCGATCGGGTGAGTAAATGCATATATGAGTTCAACTTCCTAAGCCATACTATAACCCAATGTGTTGTGTTCAAAGGAGACATAACTTGCTTCCAAATAAAAATAATGAATGTGACTCTTTCCCTTCTGTCTTTTTGGAATATTATATTTTTTTTTGTCTTTTTCATATTATAAAATCTTGAAAAAGAATAAGAGAATGCTATGGTACATAAGATGAAAACAAATACCAATACAGAGCTAGATAATAGCAAAGCTTTGAATTATAATTTTCAAGTTTTAAAGAGTTCAAAAATTTGGAAAAGGACTCTATAAACACTATCCCATGGATTTTTCTTAGGTTAGTTAATGCTAAGTGGTGTTTTCATATTTAGAGAGTCTGAAAACTTAAAGAAGAGTTCGCAAGGTTTCTTTTTCGTAAATTTAGTCTCCTTTTCCCAAAAAAGAATAAAAGTATACAAGTGGAGAACTCTTATGACCATATAGACCAGAGTATTCTTTTTTCGTAAATGATCCAAATGGTTTGGAAAAGGGTTAAACTTATACCGTTTGGATGAACTTTCAAACCATTTAATGAGTGTG
The DNA here is from genome assembly GCA_027924585.1 of Larix kaempferi. Classification (NCBI taxonomy): domain Eukaryota; kingdom Viridiplantae; phylum Streptophyta; class Pinopsida; order Pinales; family Pinaceae; genus Larix; species Larix kaempferi. The sequence continues at coordinate 11,799,833 of BSBM01000762.1, read as the reverse complement.
AAAAGGACAAGCATACTTGACAATCTTTTCAATTTTAAAGAGTCTAAAAAGAGCGTAAAGATGACTCTATAATGGGAGTCCGCTATGGGAGATAGTCATCATAAATATGATATGGAAAGTATGTGGTTCCAATGCAAAGTCGGGCATTGTTAAAGAAGAATTCCCAAAAAATAACGCAACATGAGCACCAACAACAAATCGTATCTAAACTAGGATGCTCATGTAATGGGTAGGTTCTAAATACGACATTAAAAATGGAAATAGAAAAGTTATTGTTGTAATTTATAAAAGGACCAAGGGTGTCCCCTATCTAAAGGATAAATGCAAAAAATGCATAAAAGGAAAGAAAACTACCCTATATGCTAGTTAAAGAACATATAACTTTTAGGAGAAAAATTTGTGACCAACAAGATTGCTTTTCCTTACAAGAATAAGTAAAAAATACGCCAAAACCCTACCAAAAAGCCACCATTAGTTCAAAATTGCCCGCAAAAAACCAACTATAGAAGAGTTGATAAAATTGAAAAGTGATTAAATAGGTTAAAAATCACAATTTACCGTTTCATTGGAAAAATTAACCATTGGAGAGTTTTATGGTGGAAAATTGCCTCGATCTTTAGGAGCTTAATTCGGGAGCTACAAACCATTATTTTTTATTCCGTTAGTTCCAAGTAAGAGGTTGCAACCTACTCTTTCATTTAACAATATTTTTATTGCATTATTTTTAAGTTTTTTAATGATTTGGGGAATCCCTAAATATTGCAGCAAGGTACGTGAGCTGTAGTGATGTTGGCCCCATGGACGCGATTATGTACACTGTAGGTCACATACCTATCCGCAAAGTTTGTTTTTTGAAAGAAATAACTAAAAAAATTAACATTTTTTGCAGGATTCCTCTTGAATGGAGAGAGAGGGAGTATGCATAAATATACAATGAAGTCTTGGAGAGTGATGAGGCATGGAATGCTCCCTAATAGTGTGGTTTGCTAAAATTCTCTGAGTTTAACAACATGGATGCTCAAAGAAGATTGCTTGAAATGATGATAGGATACTGGAATGAGGATGCTGAGGCATTCATATTTAATGGACAACCATTACAAATTTAAGTGGATGACATATACTTCCTTACCGATTTATCACGTAGGGGTGATGTTCCAAGTTTCAAACCCCAGAGTGTTGGAGGCATGTCAACCGAAGAATATATGGATATCTATTGTGTTCCAAATTCACAAAAGAGTGGTTCCTAAATTATGATATGAGATATTACTAGCCTTAGTTTGAAGATCGTTCTTCTTACTATAGGGTGGATCCATGGGGAAGCCTCACAACACCAAGCTTCTAAAGTGAAAATGTTTTATGGAGTGCTAGGTTTGGAACCAATAATTTTTTATTGGTGTATATGTTTGTTGGGATGTTTAAAATCCCAATTGATGGTTGTAAAAAAATGTAGAACTTGTCACTTTGGGTTTGGAAGTATACTTTGTAGCTTCTTTTTCGAGAGGGTTCCGACACTTAGCCCATGAGTGTCAATCGAACCCCACTCTAGGTTGGATCATGCCATGATTAAATGGATAAGATTGATTCTTCGACTTGGAGGAGGGGGAGTAGATATCCTATTTAATGATAAATACTTCTTATGGTGGTCATGAAAGATCATTTCCATTGACGACTATCCATATTCCGAGATAGATTTTAACAGGGATTCAGACATGGTAGTACGACCAAGCAGTGCTCTAGGTGCCATTGGTAAGACTTACTTTTTAAATTTCAAAAATGATTTGATTTTTATTTTTTCTTATATGTGAAAATCAAAACATGTTTTTTTTATAGATACCAACATATGTATTGTAACCTTGTAGACATATCCCCTACTTGACCAACTGGACTTCCACACTACCTTCAGAGGTTGCGAGAAGGAGAGGGTGCATATGCAATAATCATTATGGAAAATGTTTTCCAAAACTTGAGTATTTTGACCAACGGGGAACCCATAACCAACATAAGAAACATGCCTAAAGCACCTCATCGATAGGTGGTAGTGGTACTTGTGGAGTGGCTCCAATATTTCCGGAGAATGGCTACACTACTGATGTATTTTTGTAGGGGACAGGGTTTGGGTGATCCATAGACATAGGCTAGTGGCATATTGAGAGGTTAGTGATGCCCTACATTTTGGACATATATTCGATCTATATTTTTGATATGCATATAAGTTTTACGTTTTGAAACTTTATGACTTATTTATATACATAATGGTTACTATTTTCTGGCATTTTATTATTTACATTGTGGATCCTTTATATACATGTTATTTTTTCTTATTATTATTGTGTATGAATAAAATTCCAATAAAGAATATAATTATATTAGTGTAGTGTACCTAAGCCAAAAATTGTAAAGGGAATAGGCACGCTAGCTTAATGAGACAAGAAAGACACTAAAACTTGATTTCTAGGTAGGTAGGAGGCTCTGGAGCTCAGGGAAGGGTTTTGGAATAGGTCTGTGGTCTCCGTTATGACAAGTTCTATAGTAAGGGTTTTGGAATAGGTCTATTGCTTGACGATCTTTTCATTGTTTTAGGAGTAAAAAAAGAACTTAACATAAACTCCCTAAGTGCCCCCAATTCGCATGGGCATTCAAGAATTTTTGTATATATGGCATGTATTTATGACAAGGATGTTGTTGGGGCTCCTTGGTGTATAATTTTTTGTATAGATGAGTGCTGGGGTACTTATGACATTTGTATGACGATGATATATATATATATGCACATGGATGCATTTTGCGGTGATTTTTTTTTGTACGCACGTGGATGCGCGTTTATTTTTTTTGTTGGTTATTGCACGTGGATACAAATGTTGTGTTGTAGTAGGCACATGGATGCCCTATTGTAGATGCAGTATTTTTGGGATTTTTATGTTTTTTGATATATCTACATGTTATGATGATGATGCATGGTGGATGGTTTACATGGTGTGATTGATATGCCAGTCTAGGATGTTGTTAGCCATTTGATCTGCGACACTGTTTTGAGCTCTTGGGACATGAGTAAATGTGATGGATTCAAACTGTCGGCTAAGTTGTTTTGTGCGCAGGATTTTTCTAAAGAGGCAAGGATCACGTACCTGGTAGCAGTTGTTGAGTTGGGAGACAAGAAGATGGTAGTCAAGGAACACAGGAAGGTGACGTATACCCATCTGAAGGGCAACAATCAAGAGACCGGTCACGGCATCATATTCAACTTGGTTATTGGTAGCAGCACCTATGCACATTCCGTCAAGGTGAATCAACTCGTGTGAAGGGGAATATAAGATCCAAGCTACAGAGGCCATGTTTGGAAACCAATGACTTGCTACATCGGCGAAGCATAAGTAATAAGGTTGGAAATGGTCCATCTGTGATCATGCAGGAAAATGACGAAAGTAAGGTTGCAGAAAAAGTGGAAAACAAAGAAAGAAAGCAAACTGTGCAGGACAGACTAGTGGGTCCGAAGGAATGTTAAGGGTAAAAATGTTTGAGATACAGCCCATTACGGGGGTTGTGCAAGGGGTGGCCTTCTGAATCGGTTAGGATATATGCCCCATGTCCAAGGCAAGTATGTACTATGTATGGGCCTTGCCACATGGACTCAAACTTCCCTTTACCTGTCTTGTCGTGAGCTTGGTCGTAAACGAGTACTATATCTCCTTCATGGAAAGATCATGGATGGACATGTTTGTCATAACCGGATTTGGAGCGGCTCTTGGCGGCCTCAATGGTTCTCATCGGCTTGTTATAATAACAACAGATGTTGTTCAAGTGGTGAGGTGTCTGGGAGAAGTTCGATGGCAATGTGTAGGGTGGGGATTTGACATGCGATGGGGAGGACAGATTCAACACCGTGAACTAAGTGAAAAGGGGTAAAACCAGTGGCGGTCTTAGTTGATGTGCGGTATGCCCATAATGCAGGGAAAAGCATGTGATGCCACTTGGACTTATGTCGGTCAACAGTTCGTTGGAGGATTGTTTTCAAAATTTTGTTAATGGCCTCAACTTGGCCGTTCCCTTGGGGGTAATAAGCAGAGGCATATTGATGTTTGAATTTAAGGAGAGTTGACAACTCGCACCAAATGGAATCTTCAAAATGTGAGCCATGATCCAAGACAAGCTGTTTAGGGACCCCGAATCGTGTAATGACATGGTTAAAAAAGAAATGGGCAGCAGTGTCAGCTTTGCAGTTAAAGGTAGGAATGGCTTCAACCCATTTGGTGAAGTAGTTGATGGCGACAATGATGTACTTATGGCCGTTGGCGGATGGGGGATTACACTCCATGAAGTCGATGGCCCATTTGCAAAAAGGGCCAATGGTGATGACTGGGTGGAGTGGGGCAGGTGGTGTCCGGGACTTAGGGGCAAAGAGCTGGCAATTACGGAAATGCCTGACCGTTGTGATGCAGTCGGTGAATAGTGAGGGCCAGAAGTATCTGATGCGGATTACCTTCTAGGTTGTGGCCATCCAAGAAAAATGTCCATCGCAGGCGCCACTATGACAGTCGTTGAGAACTTGCTCAACTTCCTCTCATGTGAGACAACGACGGAGGATAGTGTCGACACCACGCCGGTAGAGGACATCGCCCAAGAGGAGGTACCGGGAGGCGTGGTGACAGATACAGCGGCATCCATCGCGTTCGATGTCAGGTCAAAACTTCTGTGTGCGAAGGTATATCAAAATGTCACCGTACCACGGATCATCTGATGAGATGATAAACAAATGGTCATTAGGTAACTCAGTGGTGATTGGCGGTGACGACAAAAGGGATGGTATGTCGGTTATGAGGGATTTAGTACTCTTAGGGGTTGTGAAATTTAGGTCATAATCTTGTAGGATAATTACCCATTTAGCGACGCAGCCTTGCAAAAGGCGACAGTTCAAGAGGTAGACCATGGGGTTGGAGTCGGCGACAACTGTAGTATGACTTAGGAGAATGTAGTGACGCAAGTTTTGTATGGAAAAGACGATGGAAAGAGCGAGCCTTTCCTCATATAGGTAATGTAGTGGAGGTCCAGACAAGGTTTGGTTTACATAATAAATGACATGTTCCTAGAAAGCAGAATCTTCTTGAACAAGGACTCCTGACACGACATAATCGGATGCCGCAACGTATAGGATGAAGTCGTTAGAGAAATCTAGAGGGGAGATCAATGAGGCCTGCGTGAGATATTTTTTAAGGGCTTCGAAAGCAGCTTGCTCCTGGTCGTCCCAAACAAAGGGTATATGGGTATGAAGCAATCGTAAGAAACCATGAATGGTGGCGGCATAGTCAGGAATGAAACGACGGAGGAAATTAGATTTCCCCTGTAAACTATGCAGCTGCCGAAGTGTATGTGGTGATGGAAGGTATAATATGGATTGAAGTTTTAGGGGGTCAACAAAGATTCCTTTGTGGGAAACAATGAAACCTAACAACCGACCTGTTGGAATGCAAAAGACACACTTGAGCGGGTTCAAGCGGATTTGGAACTTGCGACAATAAAGAAAAACTTGCCAGAGGTCATTAAGGTGGTCAGATCGTTTCTTGGAGCGTGCTATGAGATCGTCAAGATAGACTAATAGGATATGAACCAAGTCATGAAAACAATAGGTCATGGCCCACTGGAAGGTGGCACCAGCATTTTTAAGGCCGAAAGGCATGACAAGATAGGAAAAGGTGCCCCATGGGGTGGTGAAGGCAGTCTTGATTGATATTGCTTGTAGATCTGAATTTGGTTATACCCAGAGAAACCGTCCATGAAGGATAGGACTTCATGCCCCACACACGCATCAATGAGTTGATCAATAAATGGCATGGGGAAGTTGTCTTTGGGACATGCTTGGTTTAAATCGCAGAAGTCAGTACATACCCGAATGGTGCCTTGTTTTTTGTTAACGTGGACGGGGTTAGAAACCCAAGTGGTGTTTGAGTTGGGATAAATACTACCTGATGCACGAAATTTTTCAATTTTGGCTTTGATGGCAGGGAGCTTTGATGGGTGAATGGGGCCTTGTTTTTGGCGAACGGGGGGCACGTTTGGCCAAGTGTCAATGTGGTGCTCTATGATAGTGGGGTCAAGACCAGGAATTTCGGTGTAGGACCAAGCAAAGACATCGCAGAACTCCTGAAAATGTTTTTTACACTCTCCAATCTCGTACTTGGTGCATGGGGCTCCTAACGTAATGATTTCAGGAGCACCGGCTAGGGCAGAAATATCGATGTGGATCGTGGGTGAGATAATGGCCATGTTACCTTCCTCGAAGCCATCAGGAGCGGGAATGGGCTCTTTAAACTAGTCGAACTTGGTTGGGAGGAAATCTTTATATTCAATAGAGAATTGGGTAGCTGCGGTGGAGGAGGGATCCTCCGGGAGGAAACAGGAGTGATGGTGCATCTCATCCCAGGGGTAATTAGGTGAAGTGAGAGCCTCGAGAATCTCCTCATCATTGCAGAAATTTTTTTATCGTCAAATTGGTTGATGAGGGATCACTAGTAGTAGAGATCATATAAGTGGTATTGATTTCTCCTTTGGGCGAAGGTTATGGGGGGTGGATCTCTTCAATGGTGAGAGTAGATGTCTCAAGGTCCATGTTATTCATTTCATAGAGGGTGGCTCTATAATCCGAGAGATCAGGGCAGTGATGTGACTAATGGCCATAAATATCGCATATTGCATAAGGGTGATTGGTACGCAGTGATTTATCGTGAGGCTTAGGGGTAAGGTCGAGTTGGACAACCGAGATGTTGGGGTCATCGTCAAGCATTTGCATGTGCTCCTGTAGTGCGGGTAATTGTGGACATTGATGGGTAGCATGGCCTAACTCATCACTCAAAGAGAATTTGGGAGGAGCTCGAAATGGTGGAGGATTTTTAACTTTTTTGGGCGAGGGCAATGCGGTGTAAGGTTGTGGGCCTCTGCCCCCAGTGTGTTTTCTAAGAGGGGGTGGATTGGTGGATGAGGAAGGAGCAGTAACACCAGGAGGTGGTCGAATAGTAGTGGTAATGGGTTATACTGGTTGTAAGATGAGGTTTGGTGTTGGAGGGGAAGCGGGAGGTGTGAGATACCACGCAGGGAGTCCTAAAGTTAACCCCAGGAGGTTGAGTGTGGCCATAATCGGGGCGCTTACTACCCCCGAAGGGGGGAATAGGAAGGGGATTGCATGGATGGGTGTAGCACCAACATGGCTAGGTACTGACGGTGCTTGAGGTAGAAAGGGAGGTTGATAGTTGGGTGTTTGTGTATTGTGGGATAGGGTACATAAGTCAGATATTTCGATTGCCTATGATGGGGGCGGAATGGATTGGAATGTGGAAGTCATTGGCGTATCTGAGTAGATTCCGGGTCCAACTGAGGAAATTAACGAGGTAGATGCACCATGAATAGGTTGTTCAACCATGGGGAGAACATTTTCGGGTTCAGTTGGGGCATTGGGATCGTAATAGGTGAGTTGATCAATCTTGACCACTCGTCCTTCATGGGGGAACATAATGATATGGAAAACGGATGAAGCAACCGCCCGCATGGCATACATGTAACTGCGGCCAAGTAAGAGGTTATAATCAAGTTGGGCGTTGATGACCTCTATGTCAATAAGCACTGTTTTACCAGCCAACTGGATGGGGACATTAGCTAAGAGACCTTGGGGTTGAGCCAAACGGCCATCGTAGGCTCGCAATGAAGTGGTGGATGGATGGAGAGTAGGGGATACTAACTTCTTCCAAACGAATGTGGACATAACACATGTGGAGGCACCCTCATCGATGATGCACTGATGGATTACAAGATTCCAAATGAATACCTAAACTTGGAATGCTAATGTGAAAGGTAGGCATTGTTCAGATTGGTCCAAATCAAAGGCCATCTTTCGTGAGTCAGTGGGATCGATAGCACCAATAGCGGATAGCAGGGTCTTACGCTGTGTAGGGCAATTTTTTAAGACCTCTAATGCAGACATGGCGGTGGGAGATTGGGCTAAGTCGTCCACAATAATGTAATTAGACGCAGTGCGAGCATTGGGTTATTGTTGATGCGACAAAGTGGGAAACGAGGGGCTCTTGGGGCTCCATCTAATGGGGCAGGAGGTATGCATAATGGCTGATCAGTGAGAAGAGCATTGGTGGTTTTGTCAGGGGGAGGGGCTTCAGGGGTGGATCCATATTGATTTTGGTGGGTTTGAAGGTTGACATCAGCGGATGCCATCATTAGCAAGTGATGAGTGCCTGATTCTAAAGTGGGGTGGGTAGGCGCAACATACGTGACTTGCTGTTGGGGTGGTGCGGTTCCTTGAGGGGGAGCCAACGGTTGAGTGTTAACCACTCCTTGGGTTGGTAAAGGATTTTGTAGTACCAAGGGTTGAGTTTGAGGTGGTGTGGGGTTAGGTGGCGCTGGTGGCGCAGCGTGCCCTTGGCGATGGGAATCATCGGTCCAAAGTTGTCGTGCCCGCCCCAAATGTGGGAAAGTGTGTGTGTAATGGCCGTAGACCCCGTAGATGGAACATGGATGGTTTGTTCGTAAGTTGGGGTTTTTAGCTTGCTTTGGTGGCTTGTCGGGGTTTTGGTTGGAGGGTGCAGCGTTATTGTTGTTTGGGGGATTAGGTGGCTGGCCACCTTGTTCTGGAGGAGGGTTGTTTCCGCGGTTACATCCTTTTCCGCAGTTTTGTTGGCCTTGTTGGTTACATTGCGTATTTTGGTTCTGCTGTGGATTTTGCTATGCATACACTTTCTCTTGGGCAGCAGGTGGGTTCTGGGGTTGTGCATGTGCGGGAGCCAGCTGCGGGGTATAATAAATGGGTGGGGCTGGAGGAGGTGCAGGTGCGGGACCTTGTGGGGGTTGTTGATACATTTGTGTGACCAGTGGTTGAGTTGCCTCAGGTGTTGCCTATGATGGATAATAAGCGAGTGGAGCTTGAGTGGGTACAGGAGCGTGCGCGACCTGCTGGTGGTAATATGTGTGAGGTGTAACCGGGGGGACGTAAGCGGGGGCTGGGTGGCCAAAACACCGAGGTGGACATGAGGTTCCATGGGAGTGGTGGTTATGTGCCATGGGAATATACGAATTGGTTGCTCCAGAGTGGGATGTAGCCCGCGAAAGGTCGGGGCCAATACTAGTACGTGCAATGGAAAAGGGTTGGTTATGCGATGCAACATGGCCAATGATGCCATCGGTAGCATGGGATGCCACCGGTGCGTCGTTTCGAGAGGAATCACCACAGGGAGCATTGGGTATAATGGTATATAGGTAACCCGACTGGGCGTAGATAAGGTCAAACTGCTGGGCTTTTAAGATGGCTTCTTCTTTGGACTGGGGTCGCTCGGATGCCACATCCTTAGCAATGATGAGAAGGAGATATTTGAGAAACCAATCTAGGAAGATATGGTCATGTAACTTGATTTTGCACAGGCTTTGGTGTTGACACCACTCATGAATGTGATTAGTAATGTGGGTGGCTATGGTTTGTCTGCAAGATGGTAGGATCTCAACTCCCACGTCATAGCGGACAGGTAACTGAAAAAACTGCAGGAAGGTCGAGGCAAGGGAAGTAAAGGTGGCATGGGTCCCATGAGGCTACTCGATGTACCACTTGGCTGCAGAACCAGTGAGACTCCATTGTAACAGACGGATTCGGATGGAGTCGTCCACTATGGAGTTAGAGGAACACCATAGGTGGAAGGACATAATGTGATTTTGGGGGTATTCAGCTGCCTTACCCTCAAACTTAGGGATATCTGATGGGAGCTTGGTGGGAATGTGAGGCCACATTGGATCATTTCTGATGGGATCGTTGGTCAATCTGGCCAAATCAAGAAGGTTGAGACTAGCCATGAATGGAAAACTAGTAGAAGGATGCGACATGCGGGTGGTAGCGATCATGGTGGGGCCGATGCCCCCTAGTGTAGGAGCTGGGTTTTTGAGAGGGATTTGACCCCCAAACGAGGGAGTGGAGGTGGTATGGGAGGGTCCTGCGCTGCTAAGCGTAGCGTGAGTCACCGATGGGGTTGGGTTGGATATGCTAGCCACTGGGATTGACACAGTGACAGGAATGGTGGGTGTGGGCCCCATTGAGGGCATACCCAACATAGGTGTGGTGGTGGTGGGTGTGGTAGCTGGGTTTGTTGTGGAAGTTCCACCGAGGGTCCCTACAAAGAAAGGGTTGGAGGTCATGCCAACCATGGGGTTGGTTGATACTGTGTAAGTGGGGTGTTCAGACTCTGCCTCAGAATCAGATGTGAAATAAGGGGCGTCAGAGTTAGGGGATAGAGCTCTATGTTGTCGACGAGTAGAGTCAAGTGACGAAGCTCTAGGTCTATGATGAGTGGTGTCAAGTGATGAATCTCTACGTCTATGACGGGTGATGTCAAGTGAACCGTGCTGCGGGGGCTCACCCCGGAGGTGCCAAGAGTGTCTCGGGGACTCAATGGTGACAGATGGTGTCAAGTATCTGGGGGTTGTGTCGAGTGAAAAACAAATCAAAAACCCTAATGCAGTTGAGTGTGCAGAAGGAGAGTGCAAAAAGTACGGCACTCAGGCGAACAACTAGCTCAAAACGCTTACTGTAATAGCTGTGCTACAATAAGCAGAGTATCATAAAAAAATGGTCAGAATACCAACAAGCAGGAGGTTCCCTAAAAATAAAAATGGTGGACTTGCTACACCAAAGGGAGGTAAGGGAGCATGCAAGCACCTAGCTAAATAGTATTATGATTCAACTAGACATATCCTCTGCAAGGTGATGAAATCCAAGTCAAACAATATGGATATTAGAACCAAGTGGCCAAGGGTATCCCCCTACCGAGAGGGACACCGGGTAAGACAATCCTAGAAGAAAGGAAAATAAGATACCCTGTTCATGACACGTCCAGAAAGGTGAATCTGCAGCTCCAGTCCTATCACCGTGTGGGCCTAAAAGGAATACCACATGCGGACAACGAGTAGGTAGCCTTCGGTTACTGAGTGGATTGCGGTATTCCTCTCAGACTTCTGGAACCAGTCTCGAAACTTCAACCCTCCTAAGGGAGAGGCCCTCTGATAAACTGGTTGTGACTGTGTCAAAAACTACTAGGGGATTTTGGTAACCTAAATGATAACCACTATGTCTCAAGTGTAAGCGATCGAGGGGTGTTATTTGGATACCTATCCCCCCTGTCCTACCTAACTATAGTATTCTTATGTGTTCCCCAAGTGGGGTTAGAATGTTGGTTGAGTTAAGCAGTTTTTTAAGGCTCACTTGAATTAGGTGACAGAGTGTGTGCATGTGAGGTGATGAACCCAACAAAAGTGCCACGCTTGGGAAACTTTTTAAATAATAATGATGCAGAAATTTAACTTGCAATGCAATTTTTTTTTCAATGTAAATGCTGAAAAATATTTTTTAGAAAAAATTCTGTAAATGGAACAGAAAGAAAACTGCAGAAAAAAAATTTAGATAGCTGTGGCTGCAGATAGGATAGGTGGCTGTGAAGGTGCAGAAAATGTTGTAGAAACGTTCTGGGATAAAAAGAGGAAAAAATGCAGAAAGTAGATCGCGGGTTTGTGACTGCAATGCGCGGCCTAGGATGTGGCTGTCGAGATGGAACCTGCAGTCTAAACCGCGAGTATGGGACTTGATGTTGCGGCCGGAGTGCGACTATAGGTTATGTTTGTGTGGTTGGGATCATGACTAGGGTTTCATAATGCACGGTCTAGACTACGGATGTGCAGAGGGTAACTGCGGCCAAGGGCGCGCAAAAACGTTTAAGGCGTGCGGGCAGAGGGTGGCTTAGGGATACAGTGGGCCGCAAAAAATAAAGGGGTTTCAATGGGCCAGGACGTGGAAAACAAACAGGGAAATGCATTCGGGGCTACAGGAAGCAAAGGGTTTTCTGTGGGCCAGGTCACAAAATGCAGACCGGGGAACGCATTCTAGGTGGCGGGACGAAGTCAAATGGCTGCGATCTGGATCGCGCTCAGGAGGTAGTTAACCTCGGTGGGGCCACCCGAAAAATGCAGGGAGTTGCGGCTGAGGCCGCAGATTAGGGCTGTGAACTCGCGGTCTAGGCAGCAGCTTTGAGGAAAACAACTGCGATTTACAGTAGAAAACCCAACTGTCGAAAGCCACAACTGAACAAGAAAAAAAAACCAGAAAAAATACTTGCAGAAAATAAAAACTTTGAAAATTTTAATGAGAAATTCAAAGGCCAATATTGGAGTCACCAAAACTGTAGCTAGGGTTTTCATCCTAGCTTGTGCAAATGAGCACATACTAAGGAGAATGGCCTCCTTAGTAGCAGTTCAATAAACAGTAAAGTAAAAGAGTAAAATAATACAAAGTATAAGCTAACATGTGCATCAATAGAAATAAAAAGACAATGATAATATAATGGAAATTCTTCTTTTGTATTATGATATGACCAAAGTTACATTTACCTCAAATGTGGAGGTTGGTGGAGCTCTTGTAGTAGTCCAGGAGGGCTGCTTCTGTGCTCCAATGGGTCCTTTCTCCTTCTCCAAGTTGCTTGGATGGTGGGCCAAAAGGGGCACTCAAATGGGAAAACTAGTTCAAATGGTGAGCTTGGGTTTCATGAGTGATTTTGGTAGTGTGATGATACGATAGATTGTGGATGTGAAATGGGGAGCCTTCATCACCTATTTATAGGATTTTTAGTGGTGGAGTGTTGACCCATGGTTTTTGGCACCATATGGTTTAGGTCAGTTGTTTTAGGGTTTTTGCTTCCTTTTTCCCTCTTTTCCCCTCTTTTTTATATTTTTATTCCCTTTTACTTGATTTTTGGAAATTTAGGGCCTTTTTAGAGGGCTTTTGCTATCTTTTGAGGAAATTGAATTATTTGGAGGGTGCAAAAGGGGTTTTTTGGCCTTTTGGTGACCAATTAATGGCTTTTTGAGGTTTTGGAGGCAAAGATGGTGGGAAAAAATAGACAAATGAGTCATGTAGTGAGGGAGATGAGGTGGTGAGCATTTTTTGGGTGTTAACACCTCTACCACCTCCACCACAATAAGGGTATGGTCCTCCGCCGCCACCTCCAGCAAAATAGGGTGGTCCTCCACCATAAGGTGGGGGTTCACCGCCATCGGGAGGAGGTGGCCCTCCACCTCCGTTCGGAGGAGTAGGGACACCGCCTCCACCACAAGAGGGAGGTGGGCCATTGTTTCCAAAATGAGGTGGGCCTCCACTAGAAGGCAGAGGTTCGCCTCCTCCATAATTGAATGGGGGCCCATCGCCTCTAGCAGGAGGTGGAGGGGGACTAGACGGGGGTACTGGTACCTAAGGGATGGTTGGTGGGGGTCCATTTTGTAAAACATTTGGGTGCCCCCATAGAGTGTATGGATTTCTAGGATAAGGTATCTCGTAAAGTGCGTTTCTGAGATTGAATTGTCCCGACACGGGGTTAAGATAACTTGGATACGCTTGAATCCATGGTGGTTGGTTCGAATGGAATGGTCCCCCAACAAGAGATAATCCTGTGGTGGAAGCTTCGGCGGGTAGGGAAGTTCCAACGGAAGGACCGATGGAAACTCCTGTTAAGATTTAATATGCTAAGACAGAAAATAGCAGCATTACATTCCATTTCACAATAATGGCATATACAAGATCACTGAAGAAACAACAAGCAGAACATAAACACAAGAGACACATATTTATCCTGGGAAACCCTCATGGGGTAGAAAACCCAGCAAAGATTCCTCAATATAGATGACCAGCAGTATACAAAGATGCAAACCAAAGACATGATCTCCTCCTCCACCATAGCAGACCTCTGCTCCACAAGTGCACTACATTCTGAGTGAGGAAGTGTGTGTATAATGAGGAACACACCTCCTCTATTTACACACATCTCCGACATGTACTTTATATTAACTAGGTCAGCCCCAACTTTACCACTGGGTTAAACACCGCACTACAACTGATTGGGCCGACCCCACTAAGGTGGTCTAACAACCCTTTGACCTACATAACACATACATGGCCGACCCCCACTAGGGAAGTCTAATAACCCAAGTTACCACATTCCGACGGGGGAATAAACATCTCAATATATACAATAAGATCTTCATGGAGGAATGAAACATCTCCAGAATAATAAAGTACAAATATAATATTCTTAGAAGTTACAATATTTCAACACTCCCCCTTAACGAGAAGGATATTATAACAACATCTGCACAAGCAAGGAGTCATCAACATCATACATGATACATTTATAAATCATTGGAAGCTTTCTCAACATCATCAGTAACTCAAGCAGTTACTGGAACATCTTCAATACTAGAACATCAACATCTTTAGTACCGAGTCTTCATATTCTGCAGCAATCGAACAGCTATAGCAACATCAACATCTGGATCCTCGCGTTCATTAGCATCGTCATCTCACGATCATCAGCATCGTCATCAAACGATCATCAGCATTGTCATCACACGATCATCAGCATCGTCATCACACGATCATCAACATCATCATCACATGATCATCAACATCGTCATCACACGATCATCAGCATCGTCATCTAGATCATCACGATCAGCAGCATCGTCATCTAGATCATCACGATCAACATCATCATCATCTAGATCATCACGATCAGCAGCATCGTCATCTAGATCATCACAATCAACAACATCATCATTACAAGTATAAATATCATTAATACAAGTATCCTCATCAATACAAGTATACATATCATCAATACAAGTATCCTCATCAATACAAGTATCCTCATCAATACAAGTATACATATCATCAATACAAGTATCCTCATCAATACAAGTATCCTCATCAATACAAGTATACATATCATCAATACAAGTATACATATCATCAATACAAGTATCCTCATCAATACAAGTTTACACAATAACAACATACCCTGCAACACACAAGATCCTATTACGGGATGATCAATCCCTCTCACTTTAGGACATAGGTCCAAGGATGATACAATCCTGATCTGCTTACGGGATGATCAGTCCCTCTCAATTTAAGACATCTCTCATGTCTATGGATGATGCAATCCAGATCAACTTACAGGATGATCAATCCTTATCATTTTCAGACACCTCACCATGTCTAGGGATGATGCAATCCCGAATCAGCTTACATGATGATTAGTCCTTATCACTTTAAGACATCTCACCATGTCTAGGGACAATGCAATCCCGAATCAACTTACAGGATTATTAGTCCTTATCACTTTAAGACATCTCACCATGTCTAGGGACGATGTAATCCCGAATCAGCTTACAGGATGATTAGTCCTTATCACTATAAGACATCTCACCATGTCTAGGGATGATGCAATCCTGAATAAGCTTACAGGATGATTAGTCCTTATCAATTTAAGACATCTCACCATGTCTAGGGATGATGCAATCCCAATCTACTTACAGGATGATTAATCCTTATCACTTTAGGACATAAGCCCAAGGATGATGCAATCCTAATCTGCTTACGGGATGATCAATCTCTATCACTTTAGGAAATGATTCCAAGGACGATGCAATCCTGTCACATACATTTTGAACCAAGAATTCATGGACGATGCAATCCCAACCACAGTGCCAGTCCTTTTTTCATACTGGATGTGACCTAGATTAAACCTAGGATTTTATCACCTGTTGCAATCCAGGAGCGAAAATTACATCATTACAGGACCTGTGAATGATCACCTGTTGCTACACTAAGCAATCCAGGAGCGAACATTACATCATTCCAATCAACCATAGAGCTAGTACTATTTCAACTGGGGTGTGACCTAGATCAAATCTAGGATTTACAACCTGTGAATGATCACCTGCTAATACAGGAGAAAACATTACATCATTACAGGTTTCGTGAATGATCACCCACTGCTAAGTAGTCCAGGAGTGCACATTACATCATTCACCCACATCTTTCTCAAAGACAAGAGTCTATGGATCAATTCAGGGACCGAAGTCCAGGGATGATACAATCCCTCTCATCCACTAAGGACCACTTATTGTAGACATATGTCTATGGATCACTTTAGGACTGAAGTCCACGGATGATACAATCCTCTTACTCTGGGAGACATCTGTCTGCGGATCACTTTAGGACTGAAGTCCATGGATGATACAATCCTCTTACTCTCGGAGACACCTGTCTGTGGATCACTTTAGGACTAAAGTCCACGGATGATACAATCCTCTTACTCTCGGAGACATCTGTTTGCGGATCACTTTTAGGATTGAAGTCCACGGATGATACAATCCTCTTATCGTCCACAAATTCTAAGCACCATTTAATTGACCTCATCGTTGGAACATGCAACCTCATCATCAACCTCATCGTTGGAACAGGTAGCCTGATCATCGACCATACCACTCCCCCTTTCAAGGAGGGTCCTTCTGAACTATACCAAGCTTGTCTGAGAAATACTCAACCTTTACTTGAGACAGAGGTTTGGTCAACACATTAGGAACTTGTTCGTCAGTGCTCACATACTTGATCTTGATAGCTCCTTTATGCACCATATCCCGTATATAGAAATGTGAGATCTCTATGTGCTTTGACTTATCATGGAACACTGGATTCTCTGCCATCTTGATACAACTCTGTTTGTCACATAGGATCATAGTTGGGTCTATCTCTAAGTCAAACAATCCTGAAGCCATACTTCTTCACAACTAGCAGAGCAAGCATCCATATATTCTGCTTGTGCTAAGAGCCACACTAGACTGCTTCCTGCTAAACCAAGAGATCATGGCTGATCCTAGACAATATCATCCTCTCAATGTGCTCTTCCTGTCTGATACACTTTCTACTCAATCAACATCTGTGAAGCCATCTGAAGTAATGATCTCCAAGATAACATAGATCAAAGTCTATCATATCGTTTAGATGCCTCATCACATGATTTTGCAACTATCAGGTGAACATATCTAGTTTCCACTAGATACTGACTCAAGGTGTTCTCAGCAAGGTATATATCTGGCCTGGTATTCGTCAGATACATCAACGACGCAATAATATGTATGTACAGAGTTATATACACTAACTCTGATGAGTCATTCACTAACAACTTCAAGTTGGAATCCATGAGAGTGGCCGTTCCAACATATCAAGTAGTTTTAATATTTCTCGGCATACTTTCCCTAGTTGAGAAAGATTCCTTCTGAGCCTTTCCATACTTCTAGACCTAGAAAGTAATGCATCAATTTGATATCTTTCATTTTCATTTCTGTAGCCATCTATCTGTGCCATCTCTCATCAAATGGGTCTACTGATATGAGCCTCAACATCATTCGAACTCTGTGGTGAGTTCCTTCTTGCATCTATGTATAGAAACCATATTCAACCTTGTATCAAAGGTTGAGATCCACATCACCCATGGTGATCATTAAGCTCATCAATTTACTATCGATCCTGGGTACCCATACAGAACCTGATTCACACTTCTTCTTTAATTACATCATTAAGAGAATGGTCTTATCTAGTCACTTGGAGAAAACATCTCGTCATGATTCTCTTCCTCTTTCTAAGAGAATCTTTTAGCCATGAGCCTTCTCTATTATGTTTGAGTTGTAAATATTCTTTTTGAACATCCATCACTTGTGCGGTGTTCATCATTCTTCATGATCTTTCCTACAAATCAAAATTAAGTACATGATTAGTAATACTTCATAATCATGAAATCATGTTGACATGATAACCTATTATGCATACATATATCATTTACATAGTTATGCAACTATCTTGACCAATACTTTGTCACAACACTTTTCCATATCCTGTATGCATACAGTGGCTATCTAGATGCCTTCCATCTCTACCAGAACATACTATCGAGAGTGTGCACAACTCTCAGCATGTCAGCAAAGAGGTTTCATTCTAGACAAGCTACAATGGAATGTTTTGTCCAACTTACCAATCATATGCATATTAGTAGTATACTATTCAATGCTCTATGAATGTTTACACTCAGCATGAATACAAATATGCATACAATCTATTTACTATTTCAAATAATAACTCAAATACTTATCTTTTATGTTTGTGTGGTTGCCTCCTGCTTGATCTTCTAAATATCTTTTGAAATTCTATTCATTCTCTACCACTGTGCATGCTCAAGTGTGCACTAGTGTTATCCTCATGATCTCATACACAAACATACATTCATTAGTATATTATAAATATTATCAAAACATTATAGTTCTAAGTAATCTTGAATATGTATAGTCATGATCATAGATAATAAACATTAGTACTCAAGATTTCAGGGAAGTCTTCTTTTACTCATGCATATCATCAATCAAGATAAAAGACATAATATGCATAATCCCTTGATTACTAACTTTATGAATAAGCATAACCAATCATACCAAGTATACTTATATAAGGGATCCTAACACAAGGTAAGATTCTAACTTGACATAGGAAAACATACCTGGATTAGTATACCTGCTTAGTTATGTCTAACATACTTAGACAATATCTTCTTTGTTCTCTTCAATGATTGTGCTAGAACCTACATATATCATAGGTTAAGCATAATATAACAAAGTAATACATACCTCGTAAGTAGAACAAAGATTATGGATGAGTCTTTGTCTTGATGTTGTCATGGTCATGGAACTTGATTTGTCTTTCGTGATGTACCTGTATCTTGTTAGTAGACAACATCAACCTCATACAACACCATAATGCATTAGTACAATCATGTAGCCCTAATCAATGAATGTCTTCGATCATTCACATGCATTCATACTGTTACTTGGGTGATAAGACAATTCTAACATTAATCAAGATTGTACTAATAAATAATATGAAGACAAACACATTATGAACTTAATCAGGAATCAGATTTCAAGACATACCTGAACCTCCTTAAGTCATACCTGTCGAGACTTCTTGTAGTCTTCTTATGTAAGGGCTCAGCCTCAACTCCCCCTAAAACTGGATCTGGAGTTTGATTAGGGTTTGCTAGAGAAACCCTAAAAATTCAATCTTTGACTTTCACACTTTTGAATGGATGGAAGGATGTGTCTTCCTGAGCTGATCAAACTAGCATACTTCAATTTTGAAATCTCCAAAATTTGACCCCTCAAAATTTTCCTTCGAAACTTCTGGATCTTCTGGATAGGATCCCGAACTAGGGTTATATGGCCCACCCTTCTGCCCAATCAAAAGGTTCGATCCAAGGCTCTAAAATATTATTTTTCTGAGGAGCTTCCAGCCGTGGTTACAGACTTCCAAAATTCCAACTTTTGCTGAAGCCCTAATTTTCCATCTTTCCGATCAAAATCCCAAACTGGGGTTTGATCAAGGCCGGTCTTCTACCCAACCAAAAAATTTGATCTTGGTCTCTAAATTTTGATTTTCCTGAGTAGCATTCAGCCGTGGATTCCGATTCCAAAAATTCCAACTTTCTCTGAAACCCTAAATTCCGGAAGCCATGAATAAAGGTGCTCCAAAAATAATTATGTTTTGACAGAAATATGTACCTGATTGTTTCTGCTGTAATTCCAAACTTTTCGCTCCACAGGGTCGGAATTTTTTTTTTGTGGTATCCTGACCTGTCATATTTCCATCCCGACAAGTTTGACCTCAATGGGATTTTCTGAGAGAGAGTTATGCCAAGTGTCGCAATGTGACCTATTTATGGGATAAAACAGGAGAGAGCACTTGTACGGCATGCCACATGTCACTGGTTCAGCTTCGGCCTCTAAAAACGTTTCCCGAGATAGTACAGTCTGTGTACTACCTGTCACTTTTTACGAAATTGCATTTGGAGCTTCCTAGCCCAAATTATGACCTTTCTTCCTAGGTCACCTGATTTTGACTGAGATCTGGAAGAGGCAGAAACCCTAACTTGTACTGATCATAACTCACAAAGTACAACGAATCTGAGGGTTTCCTTTGGACACAAGGTACCTGGGGATGTTATCTACGACCTGTAAAATTTTCAGATCCTGAACCTTCGCAGTAATTGATTTATAGCGAAAGTTCGATGATGACTTTTTTTTCTATGTAAAACCCAAACCTTCAAATTGTTGCAAGTGAAGCAAGTGTCGTAAATGCCATACAATGCCTTCCTTCAGGTTAGCTCTGATACCATGTTAAGATTTAATATGATAAGACAGAAAATATCAGCATTACATTCCATTTCACAATAATGGCATATACAGGATCACTGAAGAAACAACAAGCACAGCATAAACATAAGAGACATAGATTTATCCTGGGAAACCCTCATGGGGTAGAAAACCCTGCAAAGCTTCCTCAATATAGATGACCAGCAATATGCAAAGATGCAAACCAAAGACATGATATCCTCCTCCACCATAGCAGACCTCTCCTCCACAAGTGCGCTACATTCTGAGTGAGGAAGTGTGTGTATAATGAGGAACACAACTCCTCTATTTATACAAATCTCCGACATGTACTTTATATTAACTAGGTCGGCCCCAACAATACCACTGGGTTAAACACCCCACTTCAACTGACTAGGCCGACCCCACTAGGGTGGTCTAACAACCCTTTCACCTACATAACACATACAGGGCCGACCCCCACTAGGGAAGTCTAATAACCCAAGTTACCACATTTTGATGGAGGAATAAGCATCTCCATATATACAATAAGATCTTCACAGAGGAATGAAACATCTCCGGAATAATAAAGTACAAATATAATATTCTTAGAAGTTACAATATTTCAACAACTCCTCCTCCAGTATTATGGTTAGGAGACGGGGGTTTCCCCCCAGCAGCAAGGTGCTGACCGCTAATCAATGGTTGACCCAACATGGGTTGTTGATTATCTACTGTGGGATTAACATTACTCATACGTAAAGTAGGGTGTAAAGAGTATCCTCCCCGTGAGTTTTGAGGTGGGGGAGGAGTGGGTAACATTCTCGTAGTAGTGAGAGGAGTGTTGGACTATTGTCCTTCAACAGGTTGAATCGTCTGAGGCATAGAACTCGTCTCCTGTCTAAAGGGTGTACTTGTAGGAAGTGAGGGTTAACCATGTTCATAAGTGGTCATGTTGTGGATGGATGGTTCCGGTGAGTCATAAGATAAAGTGCGAATTGGGATCTGTCGATACGTGGGGACCTCTGTGACTTCAGCCCTTCGTGAAAAAATTCGTCATCGAAGTTGATCACCCTTGGAATGTAATTGATCCAAGCAAGCACGGAGAGTCCTGGAAATATCTTCGGGAGTGGGCCAACAGGGTGGGGATGTAGTGGTGAAATGGGCCACTTGTTGACCTGGAGAAGTTTCCCAAAAGGGTGCAACTGGACGAAACATAGCTGATACAGGGTCGTCCGGGGGAGGATTTAACCATTCCAACGATCTAGGCTCTCCTGGTAAAACGGGATGGAGAGATACGTCTTTTGAAGTGGAATTTTCTGCCTCTTCACCCCTTGAGGGGTTGGATGTGGGTGAGTCTGGAGGGAACATGTGTGCTCCCACATTCAAAGTAGGGTTTTCGACTTTAGGTGACATGACTGTGACGTGTGGGTCCATTCTTCCCTTCGAAATTACCTCCTGATTAAGGGGATATTCGGGTGGTAAGTTCAAAATTTTGTGGGACCTTATCCAAGGAAAGTAAGCCAGAGTGAATGAAAGAGAGTTTCTCCTAAAAGTGTTCTAAATAAAAGAAAAGCAGTCTAGAAAAATATACACAAACTAAGGCTGCAAGCAAACTTATGTGATAGGTCTGGTTCAAAAGTCTGGAGCCTCATAGGATTGTCAAGGCTTTGCAACTCGCTATATACCACAGGGTCCAACAGTAAAACGTGACAAGGAGGATTGGGATCATAGCCTTGCTTGAATACCCGACTACCTGGACGGCACGTGCGTCGTAATCTCCCTGAGTGCTGTTCTCGGTGTATTGCTCTGCCAAGATGAACAAATGGTTAACTCAGTTGGTTTCAGGAATCTTAATGGTGTCTCCTGATATACACAAGGTATGTGGGAGCTCAAATCCGTAGTGGTTCTGTCTAATGCACAAACATACATCACGATACCTTCCGATATACTACCGAGTAAGTAAAATACCTTTCGATATATGCCAAGTACATGAAGTGCCTTTTGATATACCCTAAGGTACGTGAAAGAGCCTTCAATATACTTGTTGGTACGTGAAAGAGATTCAATATACCGGTTGATACGTGGAAGACTACAATACCCCGGGATACAGTGCTGGCAAGTAACTACAATTGCCACGTTTTACGACGCCAGGCCACGTCTCTAACTTAACAGACAAGTTACTACAAATTTTACCCTAGTTCTATCGTTAATTTTATCTGGACGGTTAGGTGAATGCATGAAGTGAGTACATAAACGTAAGCATAATGCAAACCGTAAGTACATGAAAGAAACATGCACTTTTTCTTTTGATGAAATCTATGTATGGGAGGGAGAAATATTTTTCAAGTGGTTTTACTGAAACAAATAAAGCTTCAACAAATCTCAATTCTACCAAATTTGACAATGAAAGTACTCTTTTCGTTTTTCCAAGCAAAACATGAAAATCAACAAGCATCAAAACCAAATCTAAGCATTTTCTTTTGTCTTTTCAAATAAAAAATGAAACTAAGTGATGAAAAGAGAGAATTTCTATCTAGAGCACTCTAACTTTCCAAAATTCACTATGATGGCCTAGAAACATAAAAAACAAAAAATGCACATAATTCTTTCAAGCATGGAATCACTTTTGCAAAAACTTGATTTCACTTGGATTTTTCAAGAAAACGAATAGCTCATAATTGATGAAAAACACAAATGATTAACTTTTGTTTCAAACTTTCCAAAAATATCTATGAACGATAAATTCCAATGCATGAACCAATATCTACAACAATTTTCAAATGCTTCTCGAAAACGGTAAAAATGAAGCACTTTTAATTTTTCAATGGTATGCCAAGACTACAAATTAATAACAATAATTTTTTTAAGCGTGAATAACTGAAAAGAAAGATTATTTGCAGCACTCTAAACACTCAGAAATGCGTAAGAAAATGACAAGCACTCATATGAACCGAAAACACACAAGACACTAAAAAAACATCTGGATGCAAACAAAGCTAAATAACATGTGCAAAAGAGGTCTGGGATCTGATCCAATGCAAATACTAGATCAGGTGAGGAGAGGAGGGAATGCAAAGTCAAGTGGATGAAGGTGGGGGAGACCAAAGTGTCGACCACTACCAAGTCTCAAACTTGTCCAAAATGGAACCCAAAACCAATCCAAACACTACCAATGAAAAATAAAAAAGGTCTCTGACTGGAAGATGTAGTGCAGAGGAGGTCTGTAAGACAAACCAAACTCAAAGGTTGGAGAGGAGAAGAACCCAAGCACAAGGCTATACTTCCTGTTGCAGCCTCTGGTCAGGCTCAGAGCGCCCGTCGTAGGTGGAAAACAGGTGAATTACTCCGATGGCGCAGGATGTCAAACTAAGCCAAGCAACGACGTCACAGGTTGCAGGGCAACAAACTGCACTAGATAGAGGATGTTGCTTTGGCTATATTACCAAGGTGCGATGGGTGAGATCCCTATGCAAGGATGAAAAAATCTCCAAAAATGAGCAATCAAAAGGATTGATAATCATACATATAGACTCAAAGGAAGTCAGCAAACTCTCCAGAGAGAAGATCTGGTGGCAAAAAAGGCTTAGGAGGAAAAAGAAATGGCTCACAAAGAAATCAGAGAAAATGACTTTCAAGCTGAAAACTTAAAACAATACACGCTTTCCCCAGTATGATCGCCAAACTTGTTACCGGGGCAATCTACTGAAAGCAGACTTAAGGCATGATCTCCCTAGTTCAACATGAATCTAGAACAAGTAGGATAGAATATAGAACTGCTTTCCTACATCTAGGTAAAGATCGAGTGATTAGATGTCTTACCTTTTGATCATAGATATTTCTCCTTGATGTTGGTCCAAGCTTCACGATCGTCAGATCTCAGCTGCAAAACCTGTCAAGACATACAGAAAGAATACAAGAAGTAAAACATATTCAAACAGTAATAGATCTAAGTAAACGGCTAAGCAAGTAAACTACAAAAAACATTATCAACACAACAACATTTGGTGGAAAGAGTTTATATTACTGTATTAAAAGAGGGAAATACAAAGTGGAGATGTGATTACAACCAAGACTTAACGTCGCAATCCTCCTCCAACAAGGCAAGCCAATGCCTCCAAAGGAAGTATGGGTCTCCCAATAGATGAGTAGGGATATCCTAAGCTAATTTCACAACCATGCAAGTGCTATAGACTTCCTACCTTTGGAATGGGAAAGAGATTCATATATATAGGACTAAGAGGATAGGGTAGGTTAAGATATAGTTGGAGAGGACTAAGGGATCCTCCCAAAGGGCTAGGGAACTGAATGCTAGCTCTCCTATAGGTTAGGGATAGAGATCCACATCACACACCTTCGAGAAATGGCTCAAAGATGCCCTTAATCCATTTTAACTGACATCGTCGCAGGCTGAATTAGGACAACCTGCGTCATCGCATGCTGCACAAAGGTGACCTGCAACGACCTTGAAAATAGGTTAGAATCTCTTCCAGTTTTATTTCTTATTCATGGGAACTTCAGGGAGGTTTACACTGCGTCTTAAAGTGGCAAGATTTCTATGTAACAACACTAAAAGGTCACGTGCACGTGGGATTCTCCTGAGTAGGTTGTGTACTTCTTACCAGACTTGGTTTTTAAAAATGTTTTCCAAGATAAGATGCTATATATAAGGGACCAGGGATGTCTGGAAAGAGGGAAAAGGATTAGATCATCCATCTTAGTGCCTATGGGAACAATGTGGCAAAAGAAACTATAAAATATGCCCCCTAATGTATGATTTATGAGGAGAAAACGATGATCAAAATACATTATAATCCATAAGAGAAGTGAGTGAAGAAGAATCTCAAGTGGAGACCCCCATAGAATCAACCATAGGAGGCACCTGCAACAAACCAAGTAAGAACTCTCTTTATGAGGCGGGAATACCCATGCTCAGAAGAATCAAAAGTATGACCGCAAGTCAAGTACAAAGTGTTTAATGTCCCCCTCACCCAATCCGACCATCGAGAGTGGATATTACTTGAATTCAGGCTCTCAAATTTCACCTTGAATCCATAATATGAATTTCAACATATACAATGTGTGCAGAAACGTAAATAAACATGCACATCAGAATTAAAATCTATCCACACACATTTAGCATGCAAATAAAAGCATAAACATTACATGCATCAAATGAAAACATTGGAAATTCAAATGTATGAGAATACTTATCTTTATCCAATGCAGATCCAAGCAAATGGATGCCTAAGAGCAATTTTACACCCAACCATGTGAACTCTATCAAGCATATACTCTTTCTGCTGAGAGTCCACCCCCAAGCTGGGATATGAGTCCACCAGGGAGAAAGAAACACATACAAGATTCTCTCTCTAATCCCACAACCCATTATGTTGTCTATTCTTATCAAAATGATCATACAAATATCTAAAGGGGTCTCACTTAGCCCTCACAGCCTCGGCTTCCACAATAAATTCCCCACACAACACCCTTCTAGTTTAGGCCTCCCCTTCACCGATCCACGATTCCCTTAGGCCAACTATATTGTTGGGTGCTTCTAGTGTGTGCATAGAATAATTCCAATCCGATATATACTTCTATAAAACCACCTGTATCCTTAATTCGTGGCTTCTCAAGCATATACAAGCAACACAAATCAATGGGTAAGGCTTCCTAGCTCTCCCAACCTCTTTACTCACCTACAAAAATCATTTTTCCCATCCAAATTTGCAACATGGTATCCAAATTCGAATTTCCGAGTTAAAAACAGCATGGTAATTTCATGGACATCAATGGAGAGCTCTTCCTAGTGTAGATCTACATGAAAGAATGAGATAATGAGGGTTGACTGCATGGGGTATGAGAAAATGGTGAAAAGACAACTGACATAACTTCTGATAGTATAAGAAAGGACTCATGGAAGATGTATGCTGAATTTTATTATGACAAAAGTCTCACAAAAGTGTAGTTAGTCCCATGCTTCAATAAATGCATGAGGTGACTTTTCCCACCAACCTCACACATGCATTAATGATTGGAAAATAGACACAAAAGGAGATAATTGGCTTATTCAAAGCACATGACAGAATTTGGGTGAGTTCTATGGTTGACACTTGGAAGCAAGGATTTAGTCTCCGATAGACCCCCTTTCCTCTTCCCCTCTGGTGGAATCATAACCACTTTGGTGCTCTTTACACAACCAATCTTGGACCATTTTATTATTTATGCACATAATATTTACATATATTCTAAATCAGCATAAAATCCAACCAAACAGTCAAAATAAAATATATACATCATACATGCCTGGCCATTTACTAGTAGGGCCTTGGCCTTGAGCTCCACAGTAGGAATCCACACTAGCATATTTACATCATTTACATAATTTTCGATAAATACATTCCAAGTGAAAACTAGGGGTATTACAAAGCAGATCCCTGAAGTATATATAGAAAAGTGATCATGGCTATGTGGATACAAAGCTGATCCATGTCTTGAAATGAAATGAAGATGTTTGTGTGTATGTAGAGCTTAGGAAACCAATCTTCATTAGAATCAATACCAAATGTGAGTAATGGAAATCCAATGCTATTCGAGTCCTACAAAAACTTAAATGATACTATAAAATGAACTCGGGGTCTTCAAACCAACTACTAAAGGTCCAAGTCAAAAATACGTGAATAAATGTCTTGAAGTCGAACGTAGTAAGACATCATTTGATTACCGGTCATTAATGTATAGCGTTAACAAATGTGAGCCAGTTCACTAATAATGAAAATGAATGGCAAGGTACCCGGTATAGTCTAATAAGTGTGAATAGATGAGTTGATTTCGAACATTATCAGACTCTAATGATCAGGAGACATTAATGTATTCTCTCTATCAATAGAGAGGAAACTTGCCACTAATGATTGCAAGTTCCAAGGTACTAAAAGAACTTTAGATTACAATCCCAGGATAAAGGTCTTCGAGTATATTAGATGTGACCTGTTGGAAGGAGGGAATTAAGGAATCCCTCATCATCCAACACGAGGGTGTAGCAAAAGGCCAAATATTTGGTGAAATCACTGATGATTATGAGACGTACTTGACATAGGAAGGCTGAGATAAAAAGTCAATAAAGTTCTGCAGAATTGCCGACACGAGTGAAAGAATTCCTTTGAACAACAATATGACACAAAAGTGATTGACACAACATAGCCTCAGAAAGGAACATGACATAAGTCATCAATATATGAGACATCAAAGACAATATCCATAGTGAACGGAAGATTAACCGATCGGGTGAGTAAATGCATATATGAGTTCAGCTTCCTAAGCCATACTATAACCCAATGTGTTGTGTTCAAAGGAGACATAACTTGCTTCCAAATAAAAATAATGAGTGTGACTCTTTCCCTTCTGTCTTTTTGGAATATTATATTTTTTTTGTCTTTTTCATATTATAAAATCTTGAAAAAGAATAAGAGAATGCTATGGTACATAAGACGAAAACAAATACCAATACAAGCTAGATAATAGCAAAGCTTTGAGTTATAATTTTCAAGTTTTAGAGAGTTCGAAAATGTGGAAAAGGACTCTATAAACACTATCACATGGATTTTTCCTAGGTTAGTTAATGCTAAGTGGTGTTTTCATATTTAGAGAGTCTGAAAACTTAAAGAAGACTTCGCAAGGTTTCTTTTTTGTAAAGTTAGTCTCCTTTTCCCAAAAGAGAATAAAAGTATACAAGGAGAGAAATCTTATGACCATATAGACTGGAGTATTCTTTTTTAGTAAATGATCCAAACGTTTTGGAAAAGGGTTAAACTTATACCGTTTGGATGAACTTTCAAACCATTTAACGAGTGTGAAAAGGACAAGCATACTTGACAATATTTTCAATTTTAAAGAGTCTAAAATTTGCGTAAAGATGAATCTATAATGGGAGTCCGCTATGGGAGATAGTCATCATAAAGATGAGATGGAAGGTATGTGGTTCCAATGCAAAGTCGGGCATTGTTAAAGCAGAATTCCCAAGAAATAACGCAACATGAGCACCAACAACAAATCATATCTAAACTAGGATGCTCATGTAATGGGTAGGTTCTAAATACGACATTAAAAATGGAAATAGAAAAGTTATTGTCGTAATTTATAAAAGGACCAAGGGTGTTCCCTATCTAAAAGATAAATGCAAAAAATGCATAAAAGGAAAGAAAACTACCCTATATGCTAGTTAAAGATTATATACCTTATATGAGAAAAATTCATGACCAACAAGATTGCTTTTCCTTTCAAGAATAAGTAAAAAATACGCCAAAACCCTACCAAAGAGCCACAATTAGTTCAAGATTTCCCCAAAAAAACCAACTATAGAAGAGTTGTTAAAATTGAAAAGTGATTAAATAGGTTAAAAATCACAATTTACCATTTCATTTGGAAAAATTGACCATTGGAGAGTTTTATGGTGGAAAATTGCCTCGATCTTTAGGAGCTAAATTCGGGAGCTACAAACCATTATTTTTTATTCCGTTAGTTCCAAGTAAGAGGTTGCAACGTGATCTTTCATTTAACAATATTTTTATTGCATTATTTTTAAGTTTTTTAATGATTTGGGGAATCGCTAAATATTGCGACGAGGTACGTGAGATGTAGTGATGTGGGCCCCATGGATGCGATTATGTACATTGTAGGTCACATACCTATCTGCAAAGTTTGTTTTTTGAAAGAAATAACTAAAAAAATGAACATTTTTTGCAAGATTCCTCTTGAATGGAGAGAGAGGGAGTATGCATAAATATACAATGAAGTCTTGGAGAGTGATGAGGCATGGAATGCTCCCTAACAGTGTGGTTTGCTAAAATTCTTTGAGTTTAACAACATGGATGCTCAAAGAAGATTGCTTGAAATGATGATAGGATACTAGAATGAGGATGCTGAGGCATTCATAATGAATGGACAACCATTAAAAATTTAAGTGGATGACATATACTTCCTTACCGGTTTATCATGTAGGGGTGATGTTCCAAGTTTCAAACCCCAGAGTGTTGGAGGCATGTCAACCGAAGAATATATGGATATCTATTGTGTTCCAATTTCACAAAAGAGTGGTTCCTAAATTATGGTACGATATATTACTAGCCTTAGTTTGAAGATCATTCTTCTTACTACAGGGTGGATCCATGGGGAAGCCTCACAACACCAAGCTTCTAAAGTGAAAATGTTTTATGGAGTGCTATGTTTGGAACCAACAATTTTTTATTGGTGTATATGTTTGTTGGGATGTTTAAAATCCCAATTGATGGTTGTAAAAAAATGTAGAACTTGTCACTTTGGGTTTGGCAGTATACTTTGTAGCTTCTTTTTTGATAGGGTTCCAACACTTAGCCCATGAGTGTCAATTGTACCCCACTCTAGGTTGGATCATGCCATGATTAAATGGATAAGATTGATTCTTCGACTTGGAGGAGGGGGAGTAGCTATCCTATTTGATGATAAATACTTCTCATGGTGGTCATGAAAGATCATTTCCATTGATGACTATCCATATTTTGAGATAGATTTCAACAGGGATTCAGACATGGTAGTACGACCAGGCAGTGCTCTAGGTGCCATTGGTAACACTTAATTTTTAAATTTAAAAAATGATTTGATTTTTATTTTTTCTTATATGTGAAAATCAAAACATGTATTTTTTATAGATACCAACATATGTATTGTAACCTTGTAGACATATCCCCTACTTGACCAGCTGGACTTCCACGCTACCTTAGGAGGTTGTGAGAAGGAGAGGGTGCATATGCAACAATCATTATGGAAAATGTTTTCCAAAACTTGAGTATTTTGA
The DNA here is from genome assembly GCA_027924585.1 of Larix kaempferi. Classification (NCBI taxonomy): domain Eukaryota; kingdom Viridiplantae; phylum Streptophyta; class Pinopsida; order Pinales; family Pinaceae; genus Larix; species Larix kaempferi. Next base: position 11,769,949 of record BSBM01000762.1, on the reverse strand, counting down.
CCAACGGGGAACCCATGACCAACATAAGAAACATGCCTAAAGCACTTCATTGATAGGTGGTAGGGGTACTTGGGGAGTGGCTCCAATATTTCCGAAGAATGGCTACACTACTAATGTATTTTTGTAGGGGACAGGGTTTGGGTGACCCATAGACATAGGCTAGTGGCATATTGAGAGGCTAGTGATTCCCTACATTTTGGACATATATTTGATCTATATTTTTGATGTGTATATAATTTTTACGTTTTGAAACTTTATGACTTATTTATATACATAATGGTTACTATTTTCTAGCGTTATATTATTTACATTGTGGATCCTTTATATACATGTTATTTTTTCTTATTATTATTGTGTATGAATAAAATTCCAATAAATAATATAATTATATTAGTGTAGTGTACCTAAGCCAAAAATTGCAAAGGGAATGGGCACACTGGCTTAATGAGACAAGAAAGACACTAAAAATTGATTTCTAGGTAGGTAGGAGGCTCTGGAGCTCAAGGAAGGGTTTTGGAATAGGTCTATGGTATCTGTTATGATAGGTTCTACAGTAATAATTTCTGCAAAAAATTCATAGGTCTATTTGGTCAATTAGATATCTGGAAGTGAGATTTCGCAATCCAGGATTGCGCAATTGCCTTGCTTTCAACTTGATTCAAATCGGGCTAAAGGGGGTCAAATTTAAGATCTGAAAGAGGGGTATAGACAAATTTTATGTCTAGTTTCTAAATATGGATTCATATTTTCAAATAGATAAGAATAAGGTATATTTTAAGGCAAATTACAAAAACTAGTCAGAATTAACATACATTGAGCATAAGTTCATTAACATGGAAATACAAAGATAATTTTCTGCAGTACAGAGCTAGGTTTTCTTATTATCATAGAAAATTAGATATTTCATTACATCAAGGATTGCATGCTATAACCATATGAGCCAATAGATTCTATATACCAACTCTCTAAACCCAAAGACACACCAAAAACACCCTATGAGTAGCTGTAGGCCAAAATGGGGAGTATGCTTCTCCAACAATCTACTTGATGAGTACCACGAATTGTAGAAAAACTGAAATAAACTATGTTAATGGATATGAGTAATCCAATCCTTGATTCAATTGAATTAGGGGCCCATCACCCTCTTGGTAAGCATGGGGAGCATCACCCAAGCCAAGAATTGCCAATGCAATCCAATACAATTTCTTCAACACAATAGCCAACCCTCCACAAGTGCACCACCTTGATATTTTATGCCTGTATTTTTCCTCAATACCATGGAATAATACCATGAATGATAGAAAACCCAAGTCTGCTAACCACTTCTTCAATCTTGTCCATTTTCACAATACTAGGGGCCAATACCTTTGGAGGCCCAAAACCACTCATCCAAAAACCACCCATTTAGCACTTTGAATATTTACACAGTTCGTTATTTCCCCACAAGAGTGCCCTCAACCTCCCTAACAACATTTATCTCAAATAATAATAATCTTCCTTGGTCAAAAGAGGTTAGGTCCACCACTTTCCCTGTTTTAAGGGATTTACCAAATAAGTTGCAAAATAACTCCTTTGGACCCATAAATCCGCATGGGAGACTTTGTACTATTCAATAGTAAAATAAAGCCACTAAGATGCCATTATTACCTTCCCAAATACCCCAACACATAAGTGGAAAAACTTTGCTTTAGGAAAATTGATAATTTTTTAGCTAAGCAAAAAATTAATTAATATTCTATTAATTCCTAGTTTGGCTAACTTCCACTTGAACCCATGGAAATTGTTAGTAATACTATTGTCAATAGACGTAGCCATGGATAGCTCAGTATTTTCATGAGGGGAACCACCGCCTATAAACAGGGACACCTATACAGCAAAGACATATTTTTTATATAAAGGTAGAGGAAATCAAATTATACCTCAATAGCTTAAAGATTGGACGTCAACAAGCATAATTCCGTTAGGATGCGCGGAGTGGTGCTAACCATAGCGCTTCTAGGTCATCCCTAAAAGAGAACCACCTAGGACGCGTGTCAACTACACGGCTATTCAGGGAGCGAAATACGGTTTCCCCAAACCATGTTTTGGCGGCCCTGAAACCACACTAGCAAGTATAGGTTGTTTGCAAAGCCTTGGGCAACTGTCCGATGACGGGAGTGGGCCCCCACTTAAAGAGTATGCTGGTGAGAACACGCGTCTCGAGATCACTGAAAGGATAGATCAAAGGTAGTAATTGTTTCAGGGCGCCTAAGGCACACGAGTTTTAACACCCTAATACTACCCCTGAACGAAAACCCGCCATTTCCACGCAGCAGTCCCTCGCTGAGTTAGGGCCCTATGGGCGGTTTCCCTAAACCGTGTTTTCATGACCCTAAAACCACTCCTTTTTTATAGATTTCCACATCCCGCCGCAGTACATCCTTACCCCTTTGCTTCACCGCCAGCTGTATCTGAACAGTCACCTCCGCCGTCACTTACGTTGAAATACCTATGTCATTAAATGATGTATCTCTGTTATTTAATAAAGCACCTATGCCTTAGTTAACAAGCTAATCCTGAAGCTCCACGTAAACCCTGCATTTATTTCAGCGACCCCATGTCCCTTCTTATGAATACAGCCCCGAGGGGGATGTCATTTCACATTATTCTCCATCTTCAGAGCTTCTCTACCTTCCCTCCTCCCCCAGCTTCTTCAAGCTCTGAGAGTAGCCCATAGCCTGTACTTCCTACTCAAATATTTTACTAGCATGGCCTCTGAAGATGTCCCCAAGGTCGCCACTGCTTCCACATTCGGCATTCCTGAGGAGCACCTCAGTGATATTTTCTTTGATGTGCATGACCCTGTCTCCTCCTTCGCAAACCTGCATTAGTTGGCTTTACAAGCAGGAGAAAAGGAAAAAAGAGGAAATGATTTTCTTAATATCTGGCAATCCGTGCTGGCTAAAATGGTTCTTCCTCCTTCTAGATGTTGCTCAGAAGTAATACAATGGTGCGTAGATTGCTACATACCCAAAATAAAGGCTATTATGTCCTGGGTAGGAAACGTGGTATGCCCAGTTAGCAGAGAGCTGATTATGGATTTGACAGAGTCTGAGGAAAACGCCTTGGCACTCACATTTGATGAGGAGGTGTTAACAAACAAAATTCATGAGCTGTCTTAAAAAAGCAGAGATGCCTTTGTCCGACTGTTGTTGCCCCCTGAGGGAACCTTTTAAGACAATCAGGCATTTTTCGGCTCGCAAGCGTTCATTGGTCTTGTTCATCCATTTTTGTCCATGATTTGCAAATTCCTTGAGTATGACATTGACATGGTAATCAATGATGTCGTTCTCGGCCTGTTTTTTATCATGAACCTATCTCAGCACGAAGCACCTGTTAGCCTGGACTTGTCAGCGTTCCTCGCCTGGTCCATACATCACCAGTTGACAAGTTTCACATCCAAAAGAGTTTTTCGGTACTGCTCTATTCTCCTATACATGATCATCTGTCACAACAAGGATTATTTCAACAAAAATGATCTCGATAGGTCAGTAATTCCGACTCTCCCTCGAGAGAAGTTTTCCATCTTTGTTGATACTATCGTATAAAAAGTGTACACACTATTGTTTGACAACCTCCCACCAAGAATCTTTCTGGAATGTAAGCAACTTCTTCAGCTTTATCCTAATGAGGCTGTGGGCGACTGGTTTTGTTTCGAGACTCATACTGAGATCATAGTATATGGGGCAGAGTTAGCTCCCTGCAAGCTCCCTCTTTTTATGACTCCCCGGTTATTCACACTGGATTTTATTCGGCAGAGGTTTAATTGCGACGAAGTGCATTTTATGAAGGGAAACAGTGAGAGAAATTTTAAGGTTCCTAGCGAGGCCGGTCCTTTTCAGGTACGAGACAGAGCCGCTCAGAAGGAGGCTGAAGAAATTCTAGCCTCCTATGGTTTCCCTCTAAGAACGATACATCCCTATGACCCCAGAGGGATTATCTCTACAAAGAGGCAGTTGGCCCGCTCGGCAGCTTACCACCACGAGCCGCACCTCCTACTTGACAAGATGGAAAATCTCAAAAGTTGGCTCAATGTCAGGCCACATTAATGCCAAGCAAACCTTTGGGTTCGTTGGTTGTCCCAACGCCCATGAAAATTGATATGCTAGGGAAAAGGGAGACGTCAGAACCAGTGACCAATACCGGAGGTGATGGGTCCGGAAGTATGGGGTCAAAAAGTAAAATGTTGAAAGTAGAAGGAGCGTCTAGTGGAACTTCGGAGGTAAAGGTGGCATCAACCCCAGTGGCACCTGTCATTCTTGAGACCTTTCCTTCTTCCGTCTGGCCACAAGGACATGAGACTCAAGCTGCAGAGGGATCTTTAGTTACTACATCCTTTTTCAGGAAAGGATTGTTTGGACATTATGCTCAGATTAAGGAGAACAACATGGATCTCGAGAAGTCACTATTTCCTAAGAAGGAGTTAGACACTGGAAGAACTTCCAAGATGCTATCTGCACTGGATCTTAAGTAGGGAGCCCTTAAATTGGCTATCCTAGAGCATATAGCACCTGGTGAAAATAAGGCACCATCGAATTTTAAAGCTACCCAGGTAACTGTAAATTTGGATCAAATACCATCTCAAGATATCATGGATTTACATAGGAAAAAGGGAGAAGGAGTATTCAGGGAGGTGCGTAAATTCACTATGAGCACTAACAGGTTACAAGCTACAGTAAATAAACTGGAGAAGCAGCTAAGAAATGAGAAATCATCAAATAAAGCTAAACAGTTGAAAATAGCTGATCTAGAAAAATAGGTGCTGAAGGCGGTTCAGAATCCAGATGATAGGGCCCCATTACAGGCCATATTAAAGGAGAAGGACATGGAAGTGGAAGGCCTGAAAAAGAGGCTAAATATTCCCACAACAGAGCATTCTTAGATAGTATAGGTCGTTAAGATTTAAATAGAACTAGAGAAATCCATTAGTGAAGGTCAGACGCTTAAGGAGAAGATTGTCCAGTTAGAAGGGGAGATGGAAGAGGAAAGAAAACTGAATCACGGTCTCCTCCAGAAAAAAAGTGAATAACTTTCAATTCTCATCGATAGCAGATCCAACTAACAAGCTTGCGTAGGGAGTGGTAGATATTAGCATTAAAGATGCACAGCTCAATCAAGTACAGACTCAACTAAGGGCGAAGTGTGATGAGCTTTTCAATACAAACGAGAAGTTGATGAAGAGAGATCAGGTTGTCCTGGAACTCCAACAGACAGTGGATTATCTCTAGGGTAAGGTACAGGAGCTATCCACAAAACTCACCAGCAAACCTTTAATCTGAGGTGCCAAGGTTATGTTATGGAACTAGATAGCAGCCTTGATAAAATCTCAGTGGAACCATTTTAGGGTGGCCCATGAAGAAGCAAAGATAGCTAAAACCGCTACTTTGGACACATGACATGTAATAGGACAAGTAAATAAAAAGGCTCAGTAGGCTAGAGAAGTAATTGAATTCTTGAATGAGAAAAACGTTGTAGAGCTGCAAACATATGACGTCCGGGATCGGACCAAATTAATCATGGAAGCAAACAGGGTGGTCACAAAGCATACTTTGGCTCATAACGTAGTAGATATGGCAGTTCAGTTGAAGCAGGATGCGTTTTCCTTCAAGGAACAGTTCAGGGTGACCTATCCTCTTGGTCTTCCTTCTTTCTAGGATAAGAACAAAGATCTGCACCCACTGGAGCATTACATTACACTAAAGATAGAAGCAAGGGATTCCGAGATTCGCTTGCCCGATACTCTGCAGGAGCTAAATGGAAAAGTGGTCATAGAAAAGTTGCACAAGAATTTTGAAGTCCTCGACCTCCTGCAAGCTATTTTCAATAGTCTCCCGAAGGATTCTTTCGAGTGCTATACTGAACTCCATTCAACCCTTAAAGAGCTCAAGTATTATCAATATCCTATGGGCATAGATTGGAAAATCATTACCAGATTCAACAAAGCTCAGCGATTGGAACAGTCCACTAGAGAGCAAGCAGTAGCTGCAGCCAGTGCCATCCAAACAGAGGAAGGGACCTCTTCCACGCCGCAAAGGCTTTTTCCTCCTTAATAGGGTGGACTCCAGCAGCATGTGGGTCAACCGTAAATCCTTAGAATTGTTCCTATTTTGTAATAGATTTTGGTTAAGAACCATGAACAGACTTTTTAAATCCATTGGGCTGTAACAACTTTTGTAATATTTCATTTTTGATTTTTCTAAGTCGTTGGGTAGAAACAATTTTTGGTAACATCTGTTTTATAAGGAATAGAAGGTTATATATAGTGGTGACAGAAATAACCAATGGTCGACTCTCTTTTGTAAGAAGTATTACTTCATATATTGGATAGTTTGATCAATACAAGAAGAGAAATACTTTTGCCATATCTTGGAGCTTTTATGGATTCAAAGTTTTAATGTGTTCAGTCTGTTCCTTCTCCTGTTTCTCATCCCTTCCATGTATGTATGATCAATAGAGTAGTTCTGAGTTTAATATGAGTGCATTTGCTTAATTTTATTTCTTCTAAGATGGTTAGTAATTGAAGTATTCATGCTAATTGATCTAGAGGTGATATCCTTGTATTATCCAGTGGCGGTTCTATGTTCATTTTGTTATGAATGTTGAATTCCTCTCCCGGGCTCAACACGTCATTCTTTAAACGTAGGATAAATATTTACTTCTGCAGTACCTTTATCTTATGCCATTTCATTTTCCATTAGCTACTTTGAGTTTGATTTCTGGCACATTGGAATACTTCCCATTTATATTTCAAGATTGGAATCCTACAATTATTTTCTGTCAGCTGTGTTTCAATTCAGTGAATTTCAGAAAGTATTATTGATGCCCAGGCACAGTTCTAAAGACAACCTTAGAACGTCTCTGGGACTAACAGGAATCTAATGGAATAGTTGAAGTATCCATGTGATTCTAAGGTGGGTACATTACATGTAGGAATCAATAATCAAGAGTTGATTTCTTTAAATATGATTATATGTGATACAAATGAAAGATCGCTCAAGTAACTGAACTCTTAAGAACCGACGTAGCAAAGTAGGATCACGAACTCTATACTCGCCATTTAGTTGGGATACAATTAGTCGTGAGTTAAGTAATTCTTCAATATATAAGATATCATGGGATAAATCATCTCGAAGTAATTCAATGACAACACTATATTCATCCCTATTATTTGTTACCAGATCAAGACAACACCTCCTGATGAGACTAGTTAACCGGTGGGTGAGTAAATCACCCAAGAAGGTGAAGCAAGGTGATGAGTATGGTGACTAGCACCATCAGGAAATCCTAGAAAAACTTGTTTTGGCATATGAAAACAACAACATATCTATATAATATTAATTCCAAAAGATAGACTATAGCCCAAAACTACTGATCCAAAAACCACCCACTTAGCGCTTTGAATATTTACAAACTTCCTTATTTCCCCACAAGGGAACCATAAACCTCCCTATCAACCTTTCCATCCAAGAATAATGAGATTCCTTGGTCAAAATAGGTTAGGTCCATCACTTCCTATCTTGGTCCACCACTTTCCCTGTTTTAAGGGATTTACCAAATAAGTTGAAAAATAACTCCTTTGGACCCATAAATCCTCAAGGGAGAATTTGTACTATTCAATAGTAAAATAAATCCATTAATATTCTATTATCACCTTCCCAACCACCCCGACACATAAGTGAAAAAACTTTGCTTTAGGAAAATTGATCATTTTTTAGCTAAGCAAAATAAATTAAATTTCTATTAATTCCTAGTTCAGCTAACTTCCACTCAAACCCATGCAAATATAATGGTTCAGTGGATGGATCCATGTGCTTATAAGGTGGGGAAATTATAGTTCTACCTTCCCAACTATGCTTTTCCTCAAGCATCATCATCGAACCAAGGTGCTGCAATATGTATTCACCTTCCCAAGTTGCATCCTCACTAGGAAGATCTTTCCACTACACAAGGAATTATTTGATGAATCTCTTCCTTATCCTATTCTCTCTTAACTGAAATATAATTTTTGGAATCAGCACCAAATGTCCCTCATCATCAAGGGGAGGTATATCCTTAGATACTACCACTTGAGACCCAATTTCCTTCTTAAGAGAGGGCACATGAAAAACATTGTGTATATTGATTTCTATCGGTAACTCAAACTCTTAAGAAAATTCTCCAATCCTCCTTATCACCTTGTAAGGTCCATATAACCTTGGATGCAACTTCTCATCCACCTTTTCCTTCAAAGAAGATTTCCTATATGGTTGCACTATCAAATACACCATGTCTCCTTCTTAGAAGGTGCGCTCTGTGCTGTGCTTGTTTGCATTCATCTTCTATTGATTTTGTGCCACTTGTATGTTTTCCTTGAGTGTTCTAAGAAAATATTGAATATTGTGGAGCCAATCCTTTTCCTTTTGATCCCTACAATCACCAAATATTAGATATGCAAAAGTGGTAGCATCATATCCATATAATGCCTTGAAAGGTGACATGCCAATGGAGAGGTGGAAAGTAGTATTGTAGAAGAATTCTCCCAAGTGTAGCCATGTGATCTAATATCTTTGTTTCCATGTAACATATTTTCTAAGGTAACATTCAATCCATTGGTTCAACCTTTCATTCTTCCCATCAGTTTTTGGATGATATCTTTTACTAAGATCCAAACTTGTTCCAACTAGCTTAAACAATTCTTGCCAAAATGCACATGTAAAATTGCTATCCCATTCACTAATTATTTTCTTTGGAAACCCATGCAACTTAAAAAATTCATGAACGAAGAGGTAAGAAACTTGGCTTGCTGAAATAGATGATGGAACAACAAATAAATGTACATACTTGGTCAATCTATCAACCACAACATAGATACAATCCTTACCTTGAACCTTTGGCTAACCGGTGATGAAGTCCATGGAGATGCTTTCCCAATTTTTCTCTTCGAATGGAAAGAGGTTGTAATAGACCAACTGGAAGTACATGCTCCACCTTATTTTTCTGGCATGCAAGGGACTCTCTCACATACTTCAATACACCCCCCTTGAGGCCCTTCCATGAGAACCTCTTTCTCATCTTCTTGTATATCTTCAAGTAACCAGGATGGCCATCTAGTGGCGCATCATGAGAAACTTCCAAAAATTTATTCTTTAACAAGGAATGAGGTTCCAAATAGATCCTATCCTTGTAATAGATCACCTCATTAAGGACCTTGTACTGATCATCATGAATCAAACCATCCAAAATCTCACATGCAAACTTATCCTTGGAATACTCAATAGCTAGTTGTGTTTTCCAATCATTGGGAACATGCAAAAAATAAAGAGTAGGCCTTCTCAAGAGTGCATCAACCACCACATTCATTTTTCCCTTCTTGTATTCTATGTCAAAATCCTAGGATTGAATCTTTCTTACCCATTTTTGCTGCCTATCATTAAGCTCACTTTGTGTCAAGAAGTGCTTCAAACTATTGTGATTTGTCTTCATAATGAACTTGCCTCCAACTAGATATTTCCAGAAATTATCCAAAGCATGCATGATGGCCAACATCTCCTTATCATAGATTTAATAATGCCTCTCATGAGGATGCAATTTTATGCTCTCATATGCTATGGGATTCCTATTTTGCATCAAGACTGCGTCAATGCCTTACCTGGAAGCATCACACTCTAGAAAAAAAGGTTGTATGAAATATGGAAGTGCTAGTACAAGACAACTACTCATCACCTCTTTCATCCTCTTGAAATATTGTTCAGCCTCCTCTTTCCAACAAAATCCCCCCTTCTTAGTGATATTTGTCAAGGGATTAATATACTTGGAGAAGCTTTTCACAAACTTCCTATAGTAGGTGCATACGCCAATGAAGCCTCTCAATTCTGTGATGTTTCTTGGACTAGGACAATTAAGGATGGCCTTGATCTTCTCCATATGGAATTTAACCCTATCTTGTCCAATCACATGACCAAGATAAAGGATCTCACTCATTCCAAATTCTGATTTGGACAACTTGGCATACAAAGACTCATCTACCAAAATGGTTAGCACAATATTCAAGTGGCGCAAAATTGCAAATGCTCCTCCCAAGTCCTATTGTAGATCAAAATATCATCAAAAAACATAAGAACATACTTATGGATTTTCTTACCAAACATCATGTTCATGCGAGACTGAAATGTGGCTGGTGCATTAGTCAAACCAAAAGGCATGACTAGAAACTCAAAGTGCCCATAGTGACACCTGAAGGCTGTCTTCGGAATGTCTTCTTCTCTCATCCTGATTTGGTGGTACCCAAAGCATATATCTATCTTGGATAAGTACCTTGATCCATGCAAATCATCCATAAGCTCGTCAATTCTTGGCATATGATATCTATTCTTGACGATATTCTTGTTGAGATCCCTGTAGTCAATATACATGTGCAAGAATCCATCTTTCTTCTTGACTAGGACCATTGAAGAAGCAAATGGGCTTGCGCTTGACCTAATATTCCCAAATTCAAGAAGCTCCTTGATTTCTCTCTCTATCTCATCCTAGAATATTTTGGGATGCTTGTAAGGATGGATTTTGATGGGTTGGGTACCCACCTCCAACTCAATACTATGCTCCACGCCCCTATATAGTGGTCTACCACATGGAAGGTCTCCAAAAACCTTCTCATGCTTGTGCAATACTCTCTAGATGTCCTCAGGATGTTTCACAATGTCTATGGAGGTGCCTTGTGTAGTGATGAGGCAATCCAAATCCCACTCAATATTACCATGCCTCATGATATCCCTCATACTATGTGAAGATACCACTTGAATGGGATAGGCATTTACTCCTTTCAAGACCACTTTATTCCCGTTTGGATTTTGAATCTCATTTATGGCACCCTATAGTTCATGGAATTCTCACCAATGGAGAACAACCATTGTAACCCCAACACCATGTTTGTGTCTGTCACATCACAAAAATAGAAACTATCTGTCACTGTGTAATCTCCTATGGTGACCTACAACTTTGGGATCCACCTAGTACAATCCATGGAGTTTTGTCCCAGTAAGAGAATAGTGAATCCATCAAAGGATTCAGTATGCAGCTTCCTCCTCTCCACCAATTCCATGTCAATGAAGTTGTCGGTAGCCCCACCATCAATCAAAATTGCGAGTACTCTCTGTCCTTGCACCACCCCTTTTCATCTAAGAGTGTGGTATCGTGGGATTCCTCCTATGAGGATTGCAATCTTTCCACCCTCAGGTGGTGCCTTCTCTTCTTCTATTGTTTCATAGCCTTCCTTCTCTTCTCCTTCAAATTGTTTCTCCTCCTCACTTACCTCTTTTGACTCACCTTCTAAGAGAACCTCAATGCAATATGATTTCCCTTTGGCACATTTGTGTCCTGGAACCCATGGATCCTAACAAGAGAAGCATAAATTATTCCTTCTCAACTGATCCTTTTCTCTGATAGTGTTGTCTTTATTAGGTGCATTACTCATGCCCCCCTTTTGCACATATCTATAATCCCTTTGCATAGATCTGTGGTCCTTGAACCTTGTGGAAACATTGGCTCTATGAGTAGATCTGAATATTGGAACAATTTCTTGTAGATCTCTTGTCCTGTGCATGTAATCCTGCAAAGTGGTTGGCCTTCTTGATTTGATGAACTCGTTTAGTGGTTCTATCAATCCTTCAATAAACATGAGAGCCAAGTTTTCTTGAGATACCTTGAGAAGCATCAATGAAGGCCTCATAAAATCCATGATGTAAGCTTCATAAGACCTTGCTTGCTTGAGTTTTGTGAGCTCCCAAAAAGGCATGTTGGGATCCATCCTATCAAATCTCTCTAGGAACCTTATAGTGAACTCAGGAATAGTTTTTACCTGATCATGACCTAGAGTGATCTTACCATAATTCCACCAATTATGTGCATCTACAACTAGGTGGAGAGTATCCATCTTGAGTTCTTCTCCTGGTTCCATGGGGTTCAACTCAAAGAAAGTCTCGAACTTTTGGATCCATTCCTTGGAATTCATGTTTGAGGATCCATTAAAATATGGAAGTGTGATCTTTCTCATAGAATTCCTCATCTCATAGTTTGCAGCTAGTCCCTTGTAGCCTCATGTTGGCCCTCTTTGATCACCATGGCACTCAGAAAATCTTGTAATCAATTATACCCTCATCAACCAGATCATGGTAAGCATCATTGAAATGATCATCAAGTGGAGCTTTGAATCCTTCCTTGTAGTCATAGGGTCGATTGTGAGGCTGTATCCTTGAGAAGATAGTCTCACCATATGGTATTTTCTGTGAAAATCCTCACAGCAGATCTAAGAGATGATGTATCTCACAAGAGAATAATTATGATTAAGCAAGAAAATAGAAGAAGAGTGATACATGCAGTATAATGAGCAACAGAATAATATGGTACAGTAGAACTCAGATAGAAGCAATAATACTTCGGTCATACTAGATTATTAATCACAAATGGACATATAAATAATACAATGCATGAGAAATTCGAATGCCTAAGGTGGCAATTCGAATTAGCCTTCATGGAGTGATCAAAGGATCACTGGAGTGTCATCGGAGCACAACTAGGTGTCCTCATGATCATCGGAGCGCAACTGGAAGTCTTCATCATCATCAGTGGAGTCATCAATGCTCAAGTAACTGTCAACCATCAGTCAAACTAACTCTGGTAGGTGTAACTCAATGTAACTAAGTGTAACTCAGTGTAACTAAGTGTAACTGAGTGTAACTAAGTGTAACTCAATGTAACTAAGAGTAACTGAATGTAACTGAGTGTAACTCAATGTAACTGAGTGTAACTGAGTGTAACTGAGCGTAACTGAGTGTAACTCAATGTAACTGACTGTAACTGACTGTAACTGAGTGTAACTGAACTGGTAGGTGAAGAAGGGCGAGTTGCTCCCTAAAATCAAGGAAGAAGGGCGCACTAAGCAACTGGAGGGCTAAAACTAAATAGTGAGAAGCTCCTGGGGGCTGGCTAACTGAGGGCTAGGTGCTGGACTGATGACTGGGATGCATGCAAAATGCATGCAAACCCTAGAATGCATGCAAACCCTAAAAGGTGCATGCATGACTGAAAATGTAAATGATCAAAATACTGGTGGGACTAGGATGGAGTATAGGAATATCCTAACATTTTCCCCTAATGTCGGGGGCTATTAATCCTTCATTAACCATTCTTGTTCATCATACATTGTACCAAAGTTAGCGCATGCATGTCAAAATTCCGTGACATTTACTCATTCCTGTCAATCCCATCAAGTTTATCAAGCTTGTCAAGCCTATCAATATTTTTTAGGCATAGATTGTAAATCAGATCTAATTTCATTATGACCCTCAACCATACTTGGTGTCTCTTCTTCTCCTTGGATCTCTGCTTCCGCAGAATATTTATATACAATCTTCTTTAAAGTTGGTTTCCTGTGATTGTCCCTCTTGGGAGATGGTATTCTCTTTTTACTCATAAATGGATGCCACACAGGGATAGAGGGAAGTGCTTTGATACCATTGTAGTGTACCTAAGCCAAAAATTGCAAAGGGAATAGGCACACTAGCTCAATGAGACAAGAAAGACACTCAAAATTGATTTCTGGGAAGGTAGGAGGATATGGAACTAAGGGAAGGGTTTTGGAACAGGTATTTAGTCTCTGTTATGATAGGGTTTAAAGTAAGAATGTATGCAAAAAACTGCAGAGGTCTACTTGGTCAATGTTGACACAAACCTAGTCGACAGGGGTTCCCAACACTGTCGACACCAACGCACCGCGATCTCCCTGAGCATCAGCCCAGACAGGTTTTACCCCATCCAGCAACACCTGCAGAGCAGATGAGGTCTCACCTGAGATGTTCAAGGGAGAGTTGACGGAACCATGTTTCCGCCGAATGTAGGAGGATGTTTTGCATCAACCATTTAACCTATTGCAACATTCAGGGTTATATGTAAGCATTCAACTCAGGCTTTAACATAATTGCGACATTATCCAACAGATCTCATCATTGATAGAAGCATAAATATGCGACAGATATAACAGTAAAACATTAATCGCGGCAAGGAAACATCGCAAAATACATTACCACAGATACACAATAAGACATATGGATTCTACTCAAAAGCTCTGTTACTTCATATTAACTCCACAAAAACCCAGATACAACAAAATACACATTCCTCTGCATCAGATCAAGATCTCCTAGATATTAAGATTTGACAATTCTCTCCAAAACAAGATATCCCAACAACTCCAAAAGATGATTTAACACTTACAAACCTACATTTATCTTGTCCACTTTCTAATCCACTTTACAATTCTTGTCCACTTTCTAACTACTTCCTAACCAACACTTCAAAGCAAATGACCCAAAATCTATCTATTGTGGTCCAAATGACCCAAAAAAACCGCATGCTGTTGTTCGACTGACCCAAAATTACATAAAATATTATCATTTGTGCTTGACTTCCTTCCTTCTCCAGTATCTTCGGCCTTGTGCATCATCCATGATGCTGCGATGTTGACTTGTCCAAACCGCCTGTCAACAGTCAATTGGATCTCCGGTAGTGAGATTTCCCAATTTAGGAATGCGTAATTGGCTTCTTTTCAACTCAATTCAAATCAGGCCAAAGGGGGTCCAATTTCAGATCTGAAAGTGGGGCCCAAACCAATTTTATGTATATTTTCCAAATATGTCTTATATTTTCAAATAGTTAAGCATAAGGTACTTTTTAAGGTGAATTACAAAAACTAGTCAGAATTAACACACATTGAGCATAGGTTCATTAACATGGAAAAAAGAAGATATTTTTTTGGAGTACAAATCTGTTTTTTTTTATTATGATAGAAAATCAGAGATTGCGTTACATCAAGGATGACATGCTACATCCATCTGAGCGAATAGATTCCATAGACCAACTCTATAAACCCAAAGACACACCAAAAACACCCTATGAGTAGTTGTAAGCCAAAATGGGGAGTATGCTTCTCCACCAAGATACTTGATGTGTAATGTACCCACTTGCTGACCCAATGCAAGGAAGGGAACATGGCACTAAATTCTGAACATTTCATAAAACTCAGCCCACTAATTAGAATCATAAGAATTTAGACATTGGTGTGCAGATACAAATTAGGCGATATGCACAGCGGAATTTAAAACTAATCCACACACACAATTCATGCTCATCCAACATATCAAAATAATCATTAAGTAAACATTGCAGAAGTAAACACATAGACATAAAAACACTTATCTTCATTTTTTTTGCAGCTGCCCCAAGCAACTAGTTATGTCACTGCAACGTTCCACCCAACCATAGGCTCTTCGACAGCTTATACTGAGTCCGTTCGAAGGCCACCCCCGAGCTGGGCATGATTCTCACAAGGAAAGGGAACATTCCAGCTCACACACAGCCCATTAACCATTTCATCTCAACCAAGCCAGTCCAACTGGGTTTATCATGCTACACTTGAACCCTGGAGGCTTACACTCAAGCTTAAGCCAAAGCCATGGATACCCATAACCCATACCCAACATACTCTTCTCTCACACAACAAGCACAAACATGGGGCAGGGATACACATTTTAAACAATGGGATTTAAATAATATGGCCATAGGTTTTCCCCAAATCATGGGCACCCCAAAAACGGATTGGGAGAAGGAAATTCAACCATAGGGGAGAAAACGATTTTTCCCACAGATATCACAACATTCAGTGGGCTAAAGAGCCTCTATACACCCCCAAATCCACTTCCTCTTTCTTCCCAACTGGTATATAACACAAAAACACCCTTCTCTCAGCTGAGAAAGAAGTAAACACCGAAAAACCATGGAGGAAAACTCCCAGGTGGTTCCAAACTCGTGAGGGAGGAAGACTAGTTGATGGATAATGGCTTGGGGATTAATTCATGGCTCTTTTCTTTCACAAGAAGCAAAACGTGATTTCCCATGCAGGATGGATTTCCCATACCCGAATTTGGACAACCATACCTCCCATTCCCCAAGGCATTAACTACCCCAACCAACTCTTGGGAGAAGTCAATGATTGGGTACAAAAGTCAACATGGGTAGTTGAGGGTTTGATGGGTTCTCTTATTGACACTTGGCTTGACTTGGTTGGCTCAACGGTTTGAATGTTTTCCCTCCCAATTCCTTGTGAAATCATTCCCCCATCTCTTTGTTGCATTGCATAGCTAGTTGTGGGTATTTTTATTAAAATGCATATTACATGATGTTGAAGTTCCAATGTGCCTAGCTAGCACGCTAGCCATATGCATCAATAAATCAATGGCAGGGCCTTGGCCTTGGGCTCCTCACCACGATTTCATAACAATATTACATCATTTAAAATGTTAAAGTGATAGGGTTTAGGTGGGGACGTGACATGATGAATACCATGACCTGTATAAAACCTGATATAAACTATGTGAATGGATCTAAGTACTCCACTCCTTGATTCAATGGAAAGAGGGGCCCATTACCCTCTTGGTAAGCATGAGGAGCATAACCCAAGCCAAGAATTGCTAATGCAATCCAATACAATTTCTTCAACACAATATCCAACCCTCCAAAACTGTGCCACCCTGATCTTTTATGCCTGTAGGTTTTCTCAATACCATGGGCTAATACCTCTGGTGAGAGAAAACCCATGTCTCCTAACCACTTCTTCAATCTTGTCCACTTTCACAATACTAGGGGCCAATACCTTCGGAGGCCCAAAACCACTCATCCAAAAACCACCCACTTAGCACTTTGAATATTTCCACACTTCCTTATTTCACCACATGGTCGCCCTCAACCTCCCTAAAAACCTTTCTCTCCAAGAATAATAATCTTCCTTGGTCAAAAGAGGTTAGGTCCACCTCTTTCCCTGCTTTAAAGGATTTACCAAATAAGTTACAAAATAACTCCTTTGGACCCATAACTCCTCAAGGGAGACTTTGTACTATTCACTAGTAAAATAAAGACACTAAGATGCCATTATTAACTTCCCAACTACACCAACACACAAGTGGAAAAACTTTGCTTTAGGAAAATTGATAATTTTTTAGCTAAGCAAAAAATGAATTAAATTTCTATTAATTCCCAGTTTGGTTAGCTTCCACTTGAACCCATGGCAATCTAATGGGTTAGTGGAAGTCTCCATGTGCTTCTAAGGTAGGGACATTACACATAGAAATCAATAATAAAGATTTGATTTCTTTAAATATGATTATATATGATACAAATGAAAGATCGCTCAAGTAACCGAACTCTTAAGAACTGGCACAGCAAAGTAGGATCACGAACTCTATACTCGCCATTTAGCTAGGATACAATTAGTTGCGAGCCAAGTATTGCTTCAATATAAAATATATCATGGGATAAAGCATCTCGAATTAATTCAATGACAACACTATATTCATCCCTATTATTAGTTACCGGACCAAGACAACGCTTCCTGATGAGACTAGTTAACCAGTGGGTGAGTAAATCACCCAAGCAGCGGAAGCAAGGTGATGAGTATGGTGACTAGCACCATCAGGAAATCCTAGAAAAGCTTGATTTGGCATATGAAAACAACAACATATCTATATAAGATTAATTCCAAAATATAGACTATACAAATGTACAACTATTTACATGAAAAAGTACATGATCTAAGCATAATACTTCTTCAAATAGAGCCCATTTCTAGGCTCTGGAAGCTTGTTCCCTTCATAATATGCTAACTCATATTCTCTTTTCTTAAGACACATGTTACAATATATGGACCAATCCACATGGGATTAAATTTGCGTGCCCCTAAAAGTTCTTTGTCTTGGTCATAAACGAAGACAAGATCACCTTCATAAAAGACTTTAGGCTAGACAGACTTGTCATATTGACACTTGAACCTATTTTTATGTGCCTCATTATCCATGGTTGCATCTCGACATTGTTCGTCTAGATGTTCCAATTGAATTAACCGTTCCTCCAAAACAGGAGTCTCAAGTAAGATTTGTACAACTAACTTCAAAGAAGGGATTTCAAACTCAATTGGAATTACTTCTTCCAACATGAATGAGTTAGAAAGGTGAAAACATTTATAGCAGTTTTAACTATGGTTCAATAATCCCTAAGAGAAGGATATAACATGATATGCTAGTTATATTTACTAGCATTAACAATACGCTGAAGAATAATCTTAAGAGTTTTATTCACAACTTCAACTTGACCATTAACTTGTGAGTAAAATGGATATGAGTGATCTTGTTTAAAACCCAACATGGTAGTTAATTATGTCATCTTGTGATTATGAAAATGACTTCCATGATCAGTGAGAATCTCTTTCAGGATACCAAACCGTGATGTAATTTGATTGAACACGAAATATGCTATAGTTTCCCCATCAACCTTAAATGTAGGCATAGCCTCTGCCCACTTAGTGAAGTAGTCGATAGCCACTATAATATATTCATGCTCCCCTACCAAATCTGGTTTGCAAGTCATAAAATCAACCCCACACTTGGTGAAGGGGCCTACGAAAATAATGGGAAAAAGAGGAGTTGGATGCACCCACATATTCTTGGTAAATATTTGACATGGATGACAAAATTTAACTGCTTCCATGCAATCTTTAAAGATTGAAGTCCAAAAATAACCACCCTATAAGATATTTTGTGATGTAGTTAACCCAGATAAATGGCCCCCACATACTCCATTTTAAGAATCATTCAAAACCGACTTTGCTTCTTCATGGGTTAAACATCGACGCAAAATGGAGTCAACTCCTCTTCGGTATAAAGTGTTATTGATGATGAGGATATTCTTCACATTATGGTGTAAACATCTTCTTTCATACCTTGAAAAAGTAAAAGGACACTTCAAAGTCTGAATATAGATCAAAATATCTCCATACCAAGGGTCATATGAAGAAATAAAAAATATATGCTCATCACGTTTTGAGATTTCTTTGATTTTATGATTTTCTTCATTTGTAAACTCTGAAATTAATTCAGCAAAAACCAAATATTTCTTTGATTTTGCAGATTGAAATCCAAGATCGAATTCTTGTAATATAATAATCCATTTATTGTATTTGCGCCCAACTATTCGTTAAGTTAAAAATAATTGAAATGGATTGACATCTGCAACCACTGTGGTTGTTCGCAATAGAATGTAATGACAAAGTCTTTGGACAACATAAACAAATTCCAAGGCCAACTTCTTAATGTGAGAATAACAAAGTGTAGGACTTATCAATTAACGACTAAGGTAATAGATAACATGCTCTTGCATCTGGTCATCTTCCTGAACTAAAACTATACCAAGTATTGAATCCAATGCAGCCGTATATACAATGAAATCCCTCATATAACCTAGTGCGCTAAGTAAAGGAGCTATTAATAATGCTTTCTTATGATTTTCAAAATAATTTTGAGTAGCTTCATCCCAAATCAATGGGACACCTTTCTTAAGCAATCGCATGAATCCTTTGGTAATTTTAGCCTAGTTTGCTACAAATCATCTAAGAAAAATAGCCTTCCCTTGTAGGATTTGAAGTTGAGGAATAGTAGGAGGAGGAGGAAAATTTACAATATCCTCAACTTTCAAAGGATTTACCATGATCCCTTTGTTGGATATAATAAATCCTAACAAACGTCCAGACTCGAGGGAAAAACTACACTTATTAGGATTCAAACGAATCTTATAGTGTCTGCACCATTCAAACACAAGGCATAAATGATCAAGATGGTCTCGTCTCTTTCGAGATTGAGCAGGGATATCATTAAAATAAGGATTTACGATGTGTTTAATATCGTGGAAGGAAAAACTCATAGCACACTGGAAATTAGCTCTGGTATTTTCAAACCGAAGGGCACCTTCCTTTAAGCGGAAGTACCCCAAGGAAAAATGAAAGTTGTATTATGTTGGTCCTTAGGTTTAATTTTGATCTTATTATAGCCTAAAACTGTATCCATAAAATAAAATATTTCTCTTCTAGCACATTCATCAATAATTTGATCGATGAATGGTGTGGGATAGTTGTCCTTGGGACAGACTTTGTTTAGATCATGAAAATCAGTACAAACTATGATAGTAACTTGATTTTTGTCTACTAGAACATGATTGGATACCCATTCTATCATAACAATATGATAGATGAAACTGGCTTTTAAAAGTTTTTCAACTTCATCTTTAACAACTACTACCTTCCTAGGATTAACTAGACAATTTTTTTGTCGAACAGGTTTAACATTGGGGTATGTTTGAATTTCATGTTCCACAATTTTTAATGAACTATTTCTTTTCCAACTAATTCCCTTATGAATTGCAGATTCATTTTCTGGAACTTAGGAGCTACAAGGTAAAGCAGTAAAACTAGCATTATCACACAAACCTGGGTAATAAAATCATAGTTTTTCCATAAAGCTTTAAGTTAAAGGAAAGTAATAGAAATGATCAAAATTCAAGATTATTTATCCATTCTTCTAAATTTTCCAAACATTGTGCTCTTCGACATAATTTAATTAAACATTACAGTTTCAAACTAGAAAATTAACATTTTGTACAGGAAATAATTTTCGACGTCGACTTAAATAAAAATAGACCGGCTTGCATAAAATCAATATCACATAATTAGACTTGTAATTATTTCATTCCCATGAATTAATCCAAATAAATATGATTTCCTACCTTGTATAAAAACTTAGGAAATTTAACAAGGAATTTTTGCAAATACTTAACTGACAATTAATTAAATAACATCTAAGAAATTAAGACAAAATTTCTAGGTATTAAACTTATCTGTAAAATATTTGAAATAATCAAATGGATTCATGTCAGCCGCGCTCCACCCGATCATAGGTAATTCTTCTGATTAATATCTCAACAGAATTCGACCCCTGAGCCGAGACTCATGCATTCACCATAGGCTCTCACAAACCCTAGATTTCTCTCAAGATTTCCTCACTAGGAAAACAAGATTTATTGGTTTGTTACCAAATCCATGCCAACTATGCAATCATTTCTCTTAACTTCATTCTAACTAGAACCACAGTGAAATACATCCTTGCACATGTGCTTAGAATTCCACTAAAATAACTTCTTACACCATTGCCATTTCTCAGGTGCAACCATAGGAAAATCAAGTGTAAATTACCAACCATAAAAATAAACAAAACATGATTGGGATTACAGGTACTCTTGACCAACCCAACTAGAATTTGGACGTATTGGGCACTTTAATCTGTAATTGGACTAATTACTCTGTCCTCCAGCAATTCCAATCGACCATTCAATCCTGATTTCCTTCAACTCTACAACATTCTCATGCTGCCCACTGCGTTCTTTTCTTCTCTTTTTCTCTCCTCCTTTTTTTTTGTTCTTATCCCTCTTTACATTCTTTTTGTTATATGCATGCTTCCCCAACAACACTTGTCAATTTTCCATTAACCTCTTAATCTCTCTCTTAATTCCCTTTTTAACTTCAAAAACAGGTTTAAGGAATTAATTAGGAAAAAGTATGGGTTTATAAAAATTATAAGGCAAGAAGGGTTGAATAAGGTCATATTTAGATTTTAGGTTATATGCCATCCCCCCTTACTGACCTAGGTGAATACACGAGTCCTTGTTCATTTAGCATGTTGGATCTGCCACTACGAGTTTAATTTTTATCTTAACAGAGAAAAATACAACATGAATTTTGCCTCATAGGCACTCCAAGTCTTTTACAAAATCTAAAAATATTACATGGATGCATTTTTTCCTATTTTTATCTTTTTGGGCTATTGATGTGCGCTTTGGAGATAATTTTGGATATTTTTCTAGGATTTAATGAATGAGGCATAGGATTTTTTTAGAGACATTCACTTATGGTACGTAATTTATACCTTTGGCGTATAGGGATATGTTTTTCCCCTTTCGCCAATTGCATGTATCTTAGACGGTAGTGCCTTCCCTACATGGGTACCCTTGAGTAGCACCTGGATTATTATTTGGTTCCCATGTTCCTGCTATGGTAGGACTAGGAACCCATTTAGTCTATGAATTCAACAACCTTGAGCCTCATTTTTCTCTCTCGTCATTATTATCCTAGCCTTCCCTTGAGGTTCCCAAGTTTTTTTATTTCTTATATGGTTGCACACACTTGGTCGCTTATGTATTGCTACTTGTTGCTTGCTTTGCTCACTATGATTATGTTGTTGCAGTCGCAATAGACTACTAGCATGATACCTCACTTTGGTTCCTATTGCAATATCCTACGTAGGGAGATCATTTTTGCTATGAGTTGTCCACTTTTGCTCATTATTCCACACTTATGACACCTATCACCTAGTTAGTTCCACATGCAAAGGAACTTATTGACACCCACTAGTACCACTTGTTCTCTCCCACAAAGTTTCCTTGTATCCTTTTTGAGCTTGTAAAATTGAACAAAAAAGGTGCATTATGGAGCAATTTTATCTCCTTTATTTGAGATCCATAAAAAACAAATATGGATCCCAGCTAAATATGGATTCAATGGAAAATGTACGTTACGATCATTCTTTCCTCTTTCCTTCGAGCTCGTTAAAAATAGAAGGAGGAATTGAGTTTACCTTTTCGGGCTCAATAAAATTCTATGGAAATAGACCTATATTGAGCAATATTCCCTCTCTTCTTTGAGCTCATTAAAAAATAAAGATGGAATTGAATTTACTTT
This sequence comes from Larix kaempferi, assembly GCA_027924585.1. Classification (NCBI taxonomy): domain Eukaryota; kingdom Viridiplantae; phylum Streptophyta; class Pinopsida; order Pinales; family Pinaceae; genus Larix; species Larix kaempferi. Next base: position 11,747,268 of record BSBM01000762.1, on the reverse strand, counting down.
TCCAGTCTCATTAAAATTTAACGAGAAAGACACTATATGGAGCACTCTTCTATCTTTTCTTCAAGCTTGTTAAAAAATGAAGAATAATTCGACTTTTCTTTTTTGGGATTGTTAAACTCCTACAAAAATTGTGTTATCGATCTTACTTCTATCTCTTTTTCACACTTGTTAAAAAATGAAGAAGGTACTTAAAAATAGAAAAAAGGGGGGGATGGAGAAATTTATTGTCTATCTTAAGAATTGGAAGGAGTCCAATATTTCACCCCTGAACATGTCACATTCTTGCATATTTGTCTTATTGTTGGGTTATATCTTGCTTAAGAACCTAACCATCCTCATCAGTCACATTATTTCTCATATTGGTTACTCTTCCAATTACTATGGAGGGTTCTCTGATTCCTCCTACGTCATTGCACTATGGTCTATATAGTGTTGTCGAGTCTATACTGCCTACTTACATAGTTGTTGTGCTATATGTTCAAGGGAATGTAAACCTAAGTTGGCCATTGTTTATTCTCATTGACCATTTTTATTGGCCACCCCTATGTCAATTTGTTGTACTTGATGATATTATCTCTTTATCACATCTCTCGATGTTCATTTCATGTCAGTTGATCCGGGATACCTTAAGGCCCTCCTTCAATGGACTCCTTCCTATCGACATCAACTCCTTATTTATGAAGTAAGTCTGTAAGCCATAGTACCATGGAGCTTGTAGTCATTAGTGGTAGGTTTTACTTGTGTTCGAGAAGGAGTAAATTTTATTGACTCCTAATTGAGTGCTTCTATGAGTTTTTGACATAATCTCATCTATTCACACTCACTAGAATGTACTAGGTGTCTTGGGGTCCATTATTATCATTGGTGGATTCCCGCATGTTTGTTAATGGTAAACATCATTGACCGATAATCAGATGGATTCCTGCATGTTCACATCAACACATCTATTCACATGTCATAGAACGACTCCATCGGGGTTTGAGAAGACCTTGAGTTTAGGAGTTGCATCATGCATCCTTGTTTCGCCTCCCAAGCTACATTGGAGTTTATTTCGATCTATCCTCCTGATTGTATATTGCGACATATATACACAATGTATTTGTTCGTGGATATGATCCTTTTTATCACATGTATGTTAGGATAATTTAATACTCCATCCTTGTACTACCTAGCATTATTTCATTTTCCTAGTAGTTGATGATGTCATTTTCTCCCTAGTGGTGTGCATATTTTATCCAGGATCCATCTACCACCTTCTCATACCTCCATGCATCATTTTAGGACCAGTTTAGTTAGTTCCCTATTTTATAGGAACCTACTTAGTGTTCCAGTTTAGTGCACATGAGTTAGATGACTCTTGTGGGGGGTTAGAGCTTCAAATTCCATTGATCGTGGTATTATGTGCCCTTTTCTGACTGTTTTGCATGGAAAACTCACTAATTCACCCTCCTTGATCATTTAACTGATTTTGTCTTCAGTTAACTGAGTTTAGGATCAGTTAGGTTGAGTTTGAGTCTTCTAGAGCATTCTAGTGGTGACAATTCCTATCCTAGACCAACTAAGGTTCGAATTATCCTGTGTGATTCGAATTCTCTCCATTGTAACATCATTTTTCATTATACTGATTATTGGATCATGTGACATTATTCTGCTCCTATTTGAGTTCTCATGCATGATTAATTGTCTGCTCATTTTTACTACAGTTTTCACTCTAATTCATATTTTCTGGTCATTCTTTCTCTATGAGGTATACTCATCTCTTAGGTCTGATGTGATTTAGAATTTCACATGGTATCAGATCCATTTGAGTGTAGGTTGAGCAGTTTCTTTCAGTAGTGCACCAGAAGCCTTTGGATTTCCACTGCAAATCCCGGTGCCATTGCATTGAATTCATTGGAGAAATCCTTTGAGGTCTAGCCAGGTGTGAAGGATCCAGAAAAATGTTCCTATTGTCCTAAAGCAATTCTCAGTAGTAGTCTATCTCCAAAATCGATATTTTTTTGTAGGTTATTCAAAAAAATTTTGAGTGGAGAAGTTATAGCAGTTTCACCTTGTATTCGCTCCTGCAGTTCTCATGGACAATTCGAACTCTCCTCTCTCACCCAGGATCTTGACACCCTTCAATTACCTTGATTGGAAGGATGATATGTAGATGGTCTTGCACAACAATTCATTGTACAAGGTAACAATGGTGAAGGAGTTCGAACACCAAGCACCTGTGCAGAAGGCCAAGTATCTGAATAGATTGGATCAAGATCTTGATGTTGAGAATAAAGTTCAGGGAGATTCGAATCCATATCCAACAAATTCTCCCAATCCATGGCCAAGTCCTATATGGGAACACAAAGTCCATGTAGCTATTGGGAACACACTTGGGGATCCTTCTGAATATAGAATCACCAGATCTCAGTATCATGTAAAACTTGCACTATGTCATGCAGATCCACTTCTCTCAAAGAGGTGCTACATGATGGTGTGTTTTGATCCACAATATCTTGAAGAGACTTGCCATGGGGGATATACAACCAAGAAGTAATCTCGGTTGTCTAAAAAAGTGTAATCAAAGGTTCATGATTTGGACCTCAATGAGCCATTCACTCCAGTATCAAGAAGGGTTCATGAAAGACTTGTTTTGGAAAATTAAACTTCTACACAGTGGGAGGTACATCAGAGAAGCAGATCCAGATCCAGATCCAGATCTAGCACCTACATTGCTATCCTACATAGGAGCATATTGTCAATATTTTTGGAAAGGATTTCACTTAGGAAAATTTTTCCCTTCTCTGATTAGCATGAAGGTTATTTGAGTTCCCTACTGCTGTTCTTTTTTAGGAGGGATATTTTTCCCATGAGGTTTTTCCCCATTTCCTTGGTTCATGGACAATTCTTTTATTTTTTATAATTTATTTTGATTGTATGGGTGACCTTTGGTCTTAGTAACCAGGGCCTAGGATGCACAAGTATGGATTAAATGGGAGTGTTAGGATATTTTAATACTCCATCCTTGTCCTACCTAACATTATTTCATTTTCCCAGTAGTTGATGATGTCATTTGCCCCCAAGTGGTGTGTAGATGTCATCTAGGATCTATCTACCACCTTCTGAGCCCTCCATGCATCATTTTAGGACCAATTTAGTCATTTCCCTATTTTATAGGAACTGACTCAATGTTCTAGTTCAGTCCACTTCAGTTAGGTGACTCTTGTGGAGGGTTAGAGATTTGAATGCCATGGTTGTGGTATCATGTGCCATTTTATAACTATTTTTCATGTCAAAATCACTAATGCGCCCTCCTTGATCAGTTAACTGATTGTGTCTTCAGTTAACTGAGTTTAGGAACCGTTTGGTTGAGTTTGAGTCTTCTAGAGCACTCTAGTGGTAAAGCCTATATAGCCCTGTTTTTCCACATGCTTATCCACCATCCTCCATTTTGGGATTCAATGTTTCCTAATTAAATGATTTATGGAGATAAGGTTCCCATCCCGTTGTTTTAAGGAACCTTGGTGCAATACAAGCTTGATTTGGTCTCTTTGGGTAATTAATGGCCACTAGTCATCACTCCACCACTAATCCACTACTTTGGCCCACACATAGGTTCATACTTATCCACTCAAGACTCTCATAGACGTTATTGACAAATTAGTGAGGTCCAAGTATGATTTGGATGGAATTAATGTCAGTTAGTGGGGAAATTAGTCTAGGTAAGCCCTTATTATGGTGAGCTACTTGAATTGAGACTAAGTCTCTCGGTTTTTCCTCTTGAGAGAATATATATATTTTAATCATGTTAATTAATAATATTAGAGTGGAAAAATTCCCACTAGAGTGGTTTTCCTCTAGTGTTTTTTCCAATATTTGTTCTCTATTCCTGCTATCTCTTTGTGCAAATAATTCTAAGTGAGATTGTTTTTGCTATCTAGATCTAGGTTGGATTGTCACATGTATTAGAACCTAGGTTGTGATTGTTGTTCAATATAAATTATAATATGGTATCAGATCTATTGTGTTTCAAAACAATTTCCATAGTTGCATTTCAGAGAGTGTTGTTTATAGGTACATGAAGAAATGGAAGAAGACTCAACAAATGATCTAGTTCAAATTTCTTCCTATGTGCCTTCCTCTATTTTCCATGAAGATAACATATGAGTTTCTTCCATGAATACTGTTGAAGATAAGTCCTTCCATCTCTCATCATTGTTCTTCGATGATTCTTTTGTTGATTCTGCTAGTGTGCGAAAGAGTGATCCCTTGGATGTTATGGAAGAAGGATCAAATATTGGAGTTCTAGCATTCTCCCTCCTTGGATCCATGATTCTTATGTATTCCTATATGATTGCTAGCACTGATTTTCAGAGTTGCACAGAAGATGGAGAAGCCTTAGCCATCACATTGGCACACTTAGGACTCTTGTTCCACCTTCTTGGAGTTGATTACAACTCTCTTGATTCAAAGTTGATGCTTTCGGATCCTTACGATTTGCTTGGGGTCACTTATTATCAAGCATATCAAGTCTCTTTTGGACCTAGAACACTGGTTGGTTCAAATTTCAAGTCTAAAGAGTAGCCTTCTCTCTAGTATCAGTGTTACTCAGTTCCTCTACATGGTTCAAGATTCCATCATGTAGATGTACATGATCATGATCTAGTTGAGCACATTCTAATTCTTCCTAAGAAGAAGATTCCTCCAGACATATTTTCATCCTTGGAGTTCTAGAGAGCATAAGATTTGAGATCTCCTTCATGACCATTTTTAGGGAGGATTTTCCCATGTGGTTTTGCCTCTTTCCTCGCTTTACATGGACTAATAATGTAAAGGATGACCATAGGACTTTGTTTCATGGGCCCTCATTTCTCACTACCATTTTGGCTTAAGGGGGGGTGTTGGAACATATTCCCATAATTGACATGCCATGGACCTTATAATTGTTCCTAAGTAGTTTAGACCAAGGTTGAGACACCATTATTTCGTTCCATAGTATCTAGTTCATATGGTGTTTCTTGCTAGTGCCTAGTTGAGTGCCTTGGACCAATAGTTTGTCCACATTTGACCCTAGAACTATGGTAAAGACTATCTAGCCCTGTTTTTCCACAAGTTTATGGCACCATCCTTCATTTTTGGAGTCAATGTTCCCTCATTAAATGCTTTATGGATATAATTCTCCCATCCCCTATTTTAAGGAACCTTGGTGCGATACATGCTTGATTTGGTCTCTTTGGGTAATTAATGGCCACTAGTCATCACTCCACCACTACTATACTACTTTGGTCCATACATAGGTTCATACTTATCCACTCAAGGCTCTCATAGGCGTTATTGACCAATTCACAAGGTCTAAGCATGAGTTGGATGTCATTAATGTTAGTTAGTGGGGGAATTAGTCTAGGTAAGCCCTCATTATGGTGAGCTAATCAAATTGCAAATAAGTCTCTCGATTTTGCTGCTTGAGAGAATCTATATATTGTACTCATGTTGATGAATAATATTAGAGTGGAAAACTTCCCACTGTAGTGATTTTTCTCTAGTGTTCTGTCAAATATTTATTCTCTATTCTTGCTATCTCTTTGTGCAAATAATTTGAAGTGAGACTGTTTTTTCTTTCTAGATCAAGGTTGGATTGTCACATGTATCAGATCCTAGTGTTGTGATTGTTGTGCAATCTAAATTCTAATAGGTTGATGATTGATTCTAGTAACTCTCCGACTTCATGATTCAGATTCCTTACCTTGCCATATTATTATTTGCAAAGTGTTTTGGCCATCCATTTCTCTTATGACCTCACACTTTAGGGGGGATCTGTAAAATCCTTATTTTCCATCCTTAGATATTAGAGGAGACATATCTTATTTATCATGGTCACATTACCTTTATAGCCATTGAAATTGATTTTCCTATTAAAATTATCCTCGCCACTCATTTAAAATTAATAATATGTAACGATATAAGTTTATCACTCCTTACACCACTATAGGGAAGGATAAATTCACTTCCTATTCCATTATGGGGAATGATAGCCTCTATAAGCCTCATCATTTCCTTAGTTTGAGGAAATTTGGGAAATGAGTTGGATTCACATGTGTTAACTTAGGAACTCTCAATCCTACCTAAATGTGAGAGGACCTAGGAGTCTATATTCATTTCATCCTCTTCCTCCATTCATGTATATAATGGAGGCATTTCAAGGGACAAGGGCATCTTGGGAGAGTACTGTTATGCTATTCAAATTGACAGTGAGATCACTAGCCATTAGGAGAGAGTTTGGGAGCATTGTTATGATAGTGGATTCCATAGTGGATACATATTCATATCATTGTGAGGTCAAGGAAGGATTTCAGTAAGGAGTTTGGAAGAGGCCTACATCAAGATTCAAGGTATGATTTGATGTATTTCTTCTCGGTTTTAATTATATAGATATATGCATTTCTCTCCCCCCACCCACATTGACATTTGTCTTTGTATGGATGTAATTGTTTATATATATATATGTTTGTGATGATGTTTGGAGTGGATTTGATCTCCCTTGAATATATTAGATTAGATCTTTTTGGATCTAGATTAGATCTTCGTTGATTTAGCTTAGATATAATGTTATATACCTTTTACAAGCAAGTTTTATATATGTCGAAAATATTTGAGGAAGGTTTGTTGTTTATGTGTGTATATTTATATCCATGTGGATTTGTAGCAAGGTCTACTATATGTGCATCAATTTAGATCTATCAACACCAAGGGAATTCACATATACTCAAGTATGTTTTTTTTTATTCTCTCCTCTTCATCTATCGTATGTAAATTTGTGTGAGATCAGTGGTTGAAAGCATAGTGGTATACCTTGCTAGTATTTCTTGGACCAAAGGAAAAAGATACAATGGAGTTCTCACCTATCCGTGGGAGGGAAATATCCATAACATAATTGATGACCAATCCAACTAGGGGGAACAACTTCTTCTATCGACGTTGAAGAGGTCGATGCTCCCTTAGACTATAATCTATTGCTTGGGCATAGTTGGTTTTATGCCATGAAGGAAGTGGTCTCGTCGATATTTCAAATCCTTTGCTTTCCCCATCAAATGAAGATTATTACTATAGACCAACTTGGTTACTGCACTCTAGATTTACGCTTGAACCCCTGCAGTAAAATTTTGTTTATCGATGATCCCATGAAGTCATATGAGGGTGTGGGTACCATTTTCTTTAAAGATTCATCATAGATGGGTACCTTTGTTATGGAGAAAACTTCTTATGGCTTAGGGAATATGACAACAGACAACTGACTACAAGAAAATGACTCAATTCCCAAGGCAATGCTATATAAATGACAATGCTAAGATAATGGAGAAAAGAGCAACCTTCAACCAGATATTCGATGTAGATCCCCATTGAGATTTCAACTTCTACACTTGAACCTGCAAATTAGTCTCAACAACAAGTATAAGCAAGTGCATATAATATGTGAACGAAATTAGCATAATCAATAGCATGATCCATGATATCATAAGTAAATATAACCCAATGTAATTTAACAATTTTCACAACATCAATTGGATGAGAAAATGAGTATTTCCATTAATGAATAGCAAGAAGTACAATATACGACCTCTTGCTGGCAACCATTCTGAACCAAGAACTGGTCTCTCCACTTGTGCCTCCACCACTTTAATCCTCCATGTAATGGAAAACTCAAAATAGGATAGGAGTTTGGTAGGTGAACATAAGGATTTCACAACAACAAGGATCAATGAATGTAGAATCAAGTCACGACAAAAATCCAATAGAGTTATGTTTCTCTCCCTTTCTCCTCCCTTCCATATTCCATAAGAGCTCAACATATAGCCTTCCAAAGGTAAGTGAAAGGACACATCGATACGTTTCAGGGAACATGGAGGGCCAAAGGTCACCCTAAGACGCTTTTTGGGAGCAAAAAGTCATTTTCTAAATATTTTTACCATTTTACTTGGTACCCGCAGGCTATGGTGGAACAACTCGCGTGTACGCTGGCTAAAGTGGAACAACTAGTGTACATGAAGAAAAATAGGGAAAAAGTGTTTGTGAAGGACATAAAGTGAATCTGAGTCAGTGAAAATGGATCCTGAAGGCCAAAGAGTGTTGATGCTCACAAGGTGGAGAATTACGTTGTAATAGATGCCCACAAATGTGTGAGGTCATAGAATGGTGCTACGATGGCCGAAATACATTATAAATCTCAGAAGTGGAGTGATGGAGACACAAGTGGAGAGAGTAGCTCACTCGTCATAATACAATAGTATCTCTAAGTACATGTCGGTATAGTACAAAAATATGATACAATGTCCATGAATAGGAAGTACATTATGAATATATGTCGTAAGTGATCATAACCATAACCATCGACAGTAAGATATGGTCTCCTGCTGAAAAGGAAACAACTGGTGCAATATTGGAGGTACAAACTATTGATGTATGAGAGGTGATAACTCAGATGTAAAGTCACGATCATAAGTAGCATACTAAATGACACTATCGCTTGGGGTCTTCTACACAAATCATCTATGGTGAAAGTCCCATCAAGTGAATAAAGGTGTTGAGGTCGAACCTGATGTGACATCGTCTGATTACCGATCAATGATGTATACCGTTAAGAGATGCTAGATAACAAACCAATAATGAAAATGGGCATCAAGGCACAAAGTACAATCATCAGAGTGTGAATAGATGTGTTGAAGTCGAACTCTAAGATGAATCCATCGATCAGGGGACATTGATGTATTTCCAAAACTGTCGATGGTGAGAGAACCTACCACTAATGACTGCAAGCCTCAAGGTACTCAACTGAACTCTAAGCCTAAAATTACAGAATAAATGAGTTGATGTCGATGGAACAAAACTCGCTAGAAGGAGGGCATTAAGGAATCCCCCATCAACCAACACGAGGTAATAGCTACGCTGAAATATTTGGAATAACTCAGGTGAAACAGACTGACTCAATACTTAGGATGGTTGACATGCAATAGTCAAAAGATCTGAGGAGTGGCCGACTGTGGTTTTAGAACATCCTTTGAACAAGAGCATGAGCAGATGGATAGAATCAAGCAATATAGACTCAATATAGACTGTGTGATGAAGGAGGCATCAAAAAAGGGCTCCATAGTGACTGGAAGCTTAACCAATCGGTGGAGTAAAACTGAGAAATGAGTACAGCTCCTAAGGTCCTACTATAGTCCCGACTCATAATGTATGGAGTGGAATGAATGCTCTGTTTAAAGGAGACACAACAGCTGCCAACAATAAGAAGTAAATATTCTCCCATCCATATTTTTGGAATATTTGATTTTTTTTTGTCTTTTTCATATTTGTAAAGCTTGAAAAAGAATAAAATTGCTTATAGTACAACAAATGAGGTAACAAGTGTCAAACAGCGGGCAGACTAGTCCCAACTAGTGGAACATACCAATGATCAATGCAAGGAAGCATGTGTGAGATGTTGACACTCAGGGGGTGTTCCCTCAGGGTCAAAAGGTCATCAAATCGTGAAGGGAAAATGGAAGCTCTGCAAGGCTCGATAGGGAAAGTGCTCATGCACCAGGCTAACAATTGAGTAAGTGGGAGCCAACATAAGGCTCAAGTGGCAAGCAGGATGATGCAATGTAGTCACAACTTGATACAAAATGGGGGAAGTCCTTATGGGAGATGGACAACATAAGACAAAATAGAGTATAAGTCTTTATCGCAGAGTCATGGCGGAACTACAAAGGAATCTTGATCTTAAGGAAAAATGACGGCATGGGCACCATAATGCAAACAATGTTCTAACTAGGGTACCCATGTTTGGAAAGGCCCTACCACTAAATAGCGACACTTCTATAGCAATGTGAAGGCTCCGTGTCGGTTAAGAAGTGGGGTCGCAGCTAGGGTTGATGAAAATGGTAAAAAGGTCAAATGCATAATGCATGTGAAAATGACATCTAACCTATATGCCAGGTGCAAAATATTCCTGCCGTAGGCGCGAAATGATCAAAAATCAACTCTCATTGAAGAAATATAGTAACAAATGCTACTCCAAGACATTACATTAGTCCAAACTAGCTTAAATACGAAAAATATAGACAAGTGGGTTTCCAAAACTATAAATAGTAATAAAAAAATTACAATTTACAATTCATTTTCATTTTTTACCCAATTTGGAGTTTTTGCTTAGTTTTCACCTTGGATTTCAGTTGCTGATTCTGGGAGCTACGAGAATCTGTTCGTCGAGCCGTCTGGAGTAGGTCAGCTATCTCATCCTCCTATTTCATTTAATAGTTTTTATTTCAATTTTCATTGGTCAAAATTTTTTAATGGGGAAGCCCTATTTGGTTACGGCGCTACCCGCGGGCTACAAGCATATGGGTTGCGGATAGGGCCTGGTACCCACGGTCAACGCATGTGTTGACCACGGGTACCCGGCTCTGTGAGCTAATTAGCCCATGGGTATGGTCATAATGTTGGTTTTTTAAATGAAAATGACTAAACTCTTGGTTTCTCTTCCTCCAGCATGGTTCTAGAATGGAGAGAAAGGGAGCATGACCTTGTGGATGAGGTTGTCCGTAATGATTTTCCTACACAACATGCTTTACAAGCATGTGGGATTTTTAAATTTTGGAACATTGGGGCTTTGAGGGCCCAAAACCAATTGCTCCGTCGCTTGATAGACTACTGGGATGTAGATGCACAAAAATTCAACCTAGACAGTCAAATATTCTCCTTGGAGGTAGATGACATTTACTTTATTACTGGATTGTCCCGTCGAGGTGAAGTGGCAAGTCTTCGATCTCGTACTGTGGGTGGTGGGATCACCATTCCCAACTACATAGAACGGTATTGTCTTCCCAACACTCGGAAGGTGGGGATTCAAGTACCCACTAAATCCATAGTCAGTATGAGAATGAAGATTATAGTGGCTACCCTTGTGCGGATTACAGGTTCAGTAGCTCTACACTAGGCTTCAAGGATGGTGATGTTCTATGCCTCACAGTGCATGCGGCCCATGGTATTTGACTAGTGCACAACGTTATTGGGGTCCATGAAGACCTAGTTAACGGAGTGCAAGCATGGAGAGGAGAAAAACTTTGGATATGACAGTATATTATGCAGCTTCTTCTTCGAGCGAGTTCCGGGGCTCAATCCGAGGGTGGAAGTCCCTCCTCATAGTCTCCATGACCTAGCCCTGACTTGGTGGGAAGAGGTCTTGACGCGACAGGGTGGTGGCCGACAAGCATCACCATACACAGATGATTTATTTCACTCGTGGGACCGACATGTCATAGCCATTGACGACTACCCCTATGGAGGGATCGACTTCCGTGGTGATCGTGACATGCCCCTTCCTCCAGGAGTAGTGTTCGGATACATGGGCAAGTGACTCTTTTTATGTTTTTGTGTATTAAATTTTTTGGTATTTTTTATTATATATGAAAATGAAAAAATATTTTTGGGGTAGTATCAACTATTAACATTCTACTATTTTCTTGGAGATATGGGTCCGCGAAGATCGGATGGATTCCCGAGACATTGTCGACGGGGTAGGGGTGGGGAAGTAGTAGGTGCTATGGCAGAGTGTACATTGGAGACTGTATGGGTCAACCTGACCCATATGGTTAACATGGTACCCATGATCGAGGTAGCGCGGATGCCAGAGGACATGTAGCGCCATGTTGTGGGAGTACCAAGTCCCTGGGTGCGACTACTATAGCATATAGCCAATGTAGTTCATTATTACTATCAGACACATCCTGCCGAGGAAACTAGGCCTCCTCGTGGGGGTTAGACATCATAGAGTCCCATATTTTTTGTATCGATATGTATATTTTTTAGGGCTTCGGGCTCCAATTTTGTATTATGACACTACCATTTTGGACATGTTATTTATAATAAACTATGGTTCTCCAGTTCTACTATATGTGTATGTACAAATGTATGAATGTATGTTTATTTGTGTGCTTCATTATGAATGTGACAAATTCCAATCTAGGACATAGTTAGCATATGCATCAGATACATGATTAAAACTTCTTGGAACATGAATGTATGTAATGGAAACAAAATGTCGTTCCAAGAGTCTTACCCTTAAGAATTTCTGTAATAAAGTAGGATCACTCACACGGTACTGACCATTCAACTGAGACACAACAAGTTGTGAATCCAGGCGGACTTCTAAAAACTGGATACCATGTGAAATAGCATCCCCAAGTAGCTCAACTACAACACTGTACTCAGCCACATTGTTAGATGTAGGACCGAGACAAGCACCTCCCAAAGACACAACTATGTGGTCAGGAGAATAAGTAACCCAAGCAGCAGAAGCAAGCTGCTGCCTATGACGGCTAGCACCATTCGCGAACCCTAAGAACACAGGAGACTCTGCTAACATATGTCAACCAAACGAAAGCGAATTAGAAGATCGAAAAACCAAAAGAAATCTAAACTATGTATAGAAGCAACTATACAATAGTATGCAAAAGTATTAGCTCGAACTAGAATTTCAAGCGTAATACCGCTTGAGGTAGAGCCCATTTCTAGGCTCCTTCAAGACGTTCCCTACATAATCTTCCAATTCGTAGGCTCCTTCTTCTAGGACACGCCTCAATATGTAAGGACCATGTCACATGGGGTTAAAATTGCCTACTCCCATGGGTACTTTAGCTTGGTCATATAAGAGGACCAATTCACCTTCAGCATATTGCCGGGGACGGACAAACCTATCATACTCAACCTTGAAACGACGTTTATTGGCATCTATAGCCACGGTGACATCTCGACGCTGCTCATCAAGCTGCTCAAGGTGGATTAAATGTTGCTCAATACCCGATGTATTAGGGAGGAGCTCTATGGCTAGTTTTAACGAATGGATTTCGCATTCAATCGATAAAATAGATTCCACATTGTGTACTAGCTGAAACGGTGATGAGAACCCGGTGGCAGTCTTAACTGTGGTTCGATACGCCCAGAAAGAAGGATATAATGTAATATTCCAATTGTTCTTGCTTTGTTGGATGGTACGTTGGAGAATGGTATTTAAGGACTTATTGACTACCTCAACCTGACCATTCGCTTGGGGATAGTAGGAAGATGAATGTTCTTGACGAAACCCAAGCTTGAGTGACAAATCCTCCATCATTTTGTTCTTAAAGTGACTGCCATGGTCATTGACAATCTCTTTCGAAATACCGAACCGAGTAATAATCTGATTGAATACGAAATGGGTTGCTATAGCACCATCGGCTTTTATGGTAGGCATGGCCTTAGCCCATTTGGAAAAGTACTCCACGGACACTATGATATGGTGATTCCCCCCAGCCGAAGCTGGCTTGCAATCCATGAAATCCACCCCCCACTTGGTGGAGGGACCAATGGTGACGACCAGATGAAGGGGCACTAGATGTGAGTGTATATTCTGAGAAAACACTTGGTAAGGGTGACACCTCTTTACAGCATTCATAGAATCCTTAAAGATCGAAGGCCAAAAGTAACCAGCTCACATAATATGTTGGGCTTTTGCAATCTCGAATAAGTGACCGTCACACGCCCCATCATGGAAATCATTAAGCACATGCTCCGCTTCTTCGTGAGTCAAACAATGATGGAGGATAGAATCCTTTCCTCGATGATACAAAGTGTCGCCAACGATGGTATAATATTTATCATGGTGTTTCACACATCGTTGCTCGTCTCGTGAATAGTGCGAAGGAAACTTCAAAGTTTGAAGATATACGATAATATCCCCATACCAAGCGTCCTCTAACGAGATAACAAATAAGTGTTCATCCGCAAAGGAATATTCATGGACAATATCCTCATTAAGTTGCGGAAGGTCCGACATAAGCTTATAAAAAACCAAGGATTTCACCGATTTTGCCGAAGAAAAATCGAGATCAAACTCCTGAAGGTTCACAATCCATTTATTGTACTTCCCACCTATAAGACATAGCGATAGCACGAACTGAAATGGATTGATATGTGCTATGACTGTGGTTCTCCTAAGCATGATGTAGTGCTGTAATCGTTGGAATACATGAATAGTCGCAAGTGCCAACTTTTCCACATGAGTGTATCTCAGCTCAGCGTATACTAAATTTTGACTAAGGTAATAGATCACATGCTCCATGAGCACATCATCAACCTGAACTAAGACCATGCCAATCGTCTCTTGAGACGCGACCACATAAAGTATAAAATATCTGGCAAAGTCGGGTGGACTAAGCAAAAGGGCCAATACCAAAGCTTTATTAAGAGCATCGAAAGGTTGCTGGGCTCTCTCATCCCAGATAAATGGTGTTTCTTTCTTCAACAAATGCGTGAAGCCTTTGGTAAGATTAGCATAATTAACTACAAAACGACGTAGAAAAGTGGATCTCCCTTGGAGGCTCTGAAGTTGAAGTAAGTTGTGTGGAGGAGGAAACCGAAGTATTGCCTCAACTTTGAGAGGATCGACTCTGATACCCTCTTTCGAAACTATGAAACCTAGAAGGCGACCTGTTTTCACAAAAAAGATGCACTTATTGGGATTTAACCGAATCTTGCAGCGTATGCATCTTTCGAGAATTAAGCGGAGGTGCTTGGGGTGGTCCACTCTCTTGTGAGAATGGCTGGCAAGATCATCCAAGTATGCCTCTACTATACGTTTAAGGTCATGAAAGGCGTAGGTCATAGCACGCTAAAAAGTGGCTCCGGCGTTTTTAAGGTTGAAGGACATCTTCCGGTACGGAAATGTACCCCAAGGACAAATGAACGCAGTCTTATGTTGGTCCTTGGGTTTTATCTGTATCTGGTTATATCCTGAAAATCCATCCATAAACGAAAAAACTTCGCTTCCCGCACAAGCATCCAAGATCTGATCTATGAATGGAGTGGGGAAATTATATTTCAGACATGCACAGTTCAAGTCTCTGAAATCAATGCATACATGGATAGTTCCCTACTTCTTATCCACAGGAACGGGATTTGACACCCACTCGATAAGGGGAACTCGGTGGATAAAACTAGCCTTAAGCAGTTTCTCCACCTCTACCTTGATCGCGACTACCTTTTGAGGGTTCACATCACGAAGACATTGTCGAACCGGTTTAGCATTGGGATATGTTCTAATTTCATGTTCGACAATGCTGGGGTCTATTCCTGGCATCTCCTCATATGACCAGGCAAAAGATTCTCGAAGTTCCTTACACAATTCGGTGTAAATGCGAACCTCTTCAGAAGAGCAATCAGCACCGATATAAATGTTCTCAACCTTTCCAGGTGTATGAGAAATGTTGATCTGTATGGTAGGCGAAATACTATCCATGTTCCCCTCCGTGAAAATCCCATGTGAATCCCAAGGGGCCACAGGGTGACCAACAATCTCGGCAAGAGTTGTCCTAAACTCATCTTGTTCCATAAGATCAGGGTTGGGAAGAAAATGAGGGCGATGATGCATGTCTTCCCAAGGTCTCTCACTACCACACATGGCCTCAAAAATAGCTTCATCCGAAGGTAAAGTACTGTCAAGATAATCGTGCGAACAAGATGAGTCGATTGTCTATTCCGACAGCATAACGGGATCTTCCTCCTCTGTCCGGGAAGAGGAAAGATCCAGCTCTGTAGTGGCTTGTTGAATATCTTGATAAGCAAGCTCAATAGCAGATAGTGGCATAGCCATTCCAACATGTGCAATGTCTCCAGATGTGGAACTCGTGGACGGTAAGGTCCACGGATTATCAAAATACGAAGTCTAGAACGGTACATTATTCAATAGAGGAGGCGCATTATCGGAAATGGTTCCAATAAAAGCAATGGGTGAGGGAAATCAAAAGATCCCAACAAGGAGGGGTACAATCCAACACCCATGTTCCCAGTTGTTGGCTGAGAATATGTAACTTGGGGGACCACTGATCCCATGGATGCTGCGGAATAAGGACTAACGAAATCCAGCTAGTCAACCGTCACAATATTGCCTTCGTGTGGAAAGCAAATAATTCTGAACACAATGGACGTGACTGCTTTCATAGCATACATCCAATTCCTTCTAGGAGAAGGTTGTAGTTGATGGGAACATCAAACATCTCGACTTCAATAAGAACGGGTTTCCCACCCAAGCGGACAAACGGGGAAGGGATAATCCCATGTGGTTTAGATGACCGACCGTCGAATGCAGTGAGCATGGTCATAGACTTGGATAAGGGAGGAGAGCCAAGAGATTTCTGTTGGTAGGTGGTTTGATGGGGAAATGTCACGGTACTGCCGACACTGCGACACATCGGATGATGACGCGAAAGGAATGTTTTGTGTTAAAGAATACCGCAGTTGGCAGGTCTTGGGTCACTTAGACCACATATTATGTAATAGTGAGTCAATGTACCGCGGTATGCGGATTTTTGGGGTCATTTGGACCGAGTCAGTTAGATATTAGGTCAATTGTCCATAGTGTCGATTAGGAAGTCAGTTGTAAGTGGGAAAATATTGTAATGGTAGAAGCCTATAAATACATGAGAGTTGTAAGTGTTAGATATATAGGCAAGCATAGAGGAAGAAGAACGATTGGGTACATATATCTATGTTTTGCTTCTGGTATATGACCGCGACAGTAATATAATGATGATGTTTCGGTACTATCTTTGTGCAATGTTGCAATATATGAATGTTGTTTGATGCAATGTCTGCTTACTGTTGTTGTGATGATAATTGTTGTGATTAAGTAATATGTTCTATGTCGAATGTGATGATAAATGCTGCGATTAAGTAATGTGTTATAACTCCTTGCCGAATGTTTAAGGTTTTTGTTTAAGTATCGCAATAGAGTTAGTCCGTGCAACCACAACTCTCCTCCTACCTTGACGGAAACATGGTTTCGTTTTCCCTTCCTAGACGCCTCAGGTGAGACCTCATCCGCTCTGCAGGTGTTGCTGGGTGGGCTCAAACCTGCTCGGGCCGGTGCCAAAAAGGTGGTTAGGCCAGGCAGCCGCTCATAGACAGGCAATGTTATCATTTCAGTCGCAACATGACATAAGGATTGGGTAACTAAGCCACATTTCTGGAATGGTACTTCATGCATTCGATTCTTCCAATGTTCCAAGGCATCATCAGAGTCGGAAGACGCAGAGCTCTCGCTGCACCACTCCAACTCACCGTGGAAGCAGGATGAATGTAATCTTTAGAAATATTAAATGCATGGTCCCATCTAGCAGGATCATCATCTTTTATAGGTTCCATGTAGCGGCGTCCTTCAGCCAGATCCAACAGGGCGATGACTCTGAAATCACGATTCTCAAATATCATCATGCGCTTTTTGAAGTTGATGACAGCTCCACTATCGTTATCCCATCCAATCGCCAAGAGTGCCGGATAAGAGCTTCCTCCCTCAACCACTTCAATAACATCAAAGTCAACATAAGTATTCATGCCCTCAATATCAATCGTGAGCCGCGGAACTCGCCCAATGGGTGTTACCTTCGCATGGTTAGCCAACCGGAGCTACCTAGGACACCAGCTCAATGGGAGACTCCCCATCTTCTGCCATGCCTTCTTGGTTAAGATGTTAACATACGAACCAAGGTCAAGAATCACAGAGTCAACATCATATTCACCAATCTGAATATTCATGTGCATCTCCTTGCCAGTATTCCGTCGCTGTAGGGAGTTGACTACCGACTCTTGCCATCCTTTCGTAAATCGCTACAACCATCCCTCAATCTTAAGCAAGGCAGCCGAGTCTCGGGCCAATAACAAACAACTTTCAATGCCAGGCTGGGAACGCTCCGCAGCTGCAGAATCAGGCTCAGCCACAACAACCAGTACAGAACTCGGTACAACAACTAGTACAGAACCAGCCTCTGCGACAACCGCCGAACGCTAATCAAAATATCAATAGTGTCGGTTAGGAAGTCAGTTGTAAGTAGGAAAATTTGTAATGGCAGAATCCTATAAATACATGAGAGTTGTAAGTGTTAGATATATAGAAAAGCATAGAGGAAGAAGAACGATTGGGTACGGAGATCTGTGTTTTGCTGCTGGTATATGACCACGACAGTAATATAATGATGATGTTTTGGTACTATCTTTGTGCAAGGTTGCAATATATGAATGTTGTTTGATGCAATGTCTGCTTACTATTGCTGTGATGATAATTGCTGTGATTAAGTAATATGTTCTATGTCGAATGTGATGATAAATGCTGCGATTAAGTAATGTGTTATAACTCCTTGCCGAATGTTTAAGGTTTCTATTTAAGTATCACAATAGAGTTAGTCCATGCAGCCACAACTCTCCTCCTACCTCGGCGGAAACATGGTTCTGTCTTCCCTTCCTGGACGCCTCGGGTGAGACCTCATCCACTTTGCGGGTTTTGCTGGGTGGGCTCAAACCTGCCTGGGCTGATGCCCAAGGAGACTGCAGTATGTGTCGATAGTGAGGTGAACCCCTGTCGACCGAGGTCGCATTGGTCAACAAATGGTTCTGTTGCCGGGACCCTGTGCAGAGTGAAAGGAGGTCATGTTGTTGCACCCGACGAAGCCGGAGATACAGAGGTGGTTTGATCAGATGTTGCGGGAGTTTGCAGAAGAAGAAAGTCGGAACACGCGACTGGCAGTAGATCACTGGATGTGAAGGTATATCCGTGACGGTCCGCATGAATGGTTTTTCTGTGAATTCCCAGTCATCCTGTACGAATGGTTGTCAACGCTGACCTTCCAAAAGAGGAATTTCCAGGGTGGTGAGCCGACGGCTTGGACCTCGGAGTTGATTCAGGAGCTGCAGGAAGTCGATAATAAGGTATCGCGGGTTGTCAAAGTTTAGTTTGATAGCATCTTGGAGGGATATCTCAATGAATTTTTGGTTGACACAAAGAATTCCTATAGTGAAGCTGAAAGATACTTCTTCCGTGGACCAAGGGAAAGGTTTTTGTTGTCGCTCCAACTATTGATTAAGATGCTAATCTACGAAAATGGTATATTAAAGATGCACATTGATCAGTAGACAGCCTAGTGGGCGGAGGCCATGGGTACCGTGACTGCTGGGGAACGGTACATGGAATGGTAAGGGGTAGATGGGTGCAGACCATGAGGAGACTGTGAGCGAAGCCGAGGAAGAAAGTGGTCTTACAAGAGGAGGAGCGAGGTTTCAACAGGAGAAGAGGCAGAGGACGGGAGAAGGTCCTTCTGCAATCGAACCGCAAAACCGTGAAGGAAGACCACATGAGATGAAGTGACCTCACAGTCCTGATAGGGACGACCAGGCTATGCCCAGGATAGAGGTAGGACCAAACCCCAGCACCAATGTACCCACACCTACGCTCACTGACTCACAAACAACAAGAAATACCACTTCGACACCGCCAAGTTCGTCAATTCCGCAGAAGTTGATTGGTAGTAGCATAGTGACAGGAGGAAGGAGGCCTAGAATGGTGGGCGATGATGCTAAGTTACAGTTGTTCCATGGAAGTGCGATAGACAACCCAGAACAGTATTGGTTTTTGTGTGAAGCGGTCTGGACCATGAAACAGATCACTGATGTCGATGCTAAGAAAGGACAGTTAGCCACGACTCTGCGAGGTCGTGTATTAGATTGGTTCATGAAGTTTATTCTAGTCCCTACGGGGGCCCCGTAGAAGTCACTAGATGAGATTTGGGATGGGTTGATTCCTGAATTTAGACGGCCTAAGTCGAAGGCTCAATATATTACTTAATTGAAGGAAATTAAGCAATATCCCAATGAGACGGTATGGGACTTCGACCAACGATTCAAGATGCTGATGACAAAGGTCAGCTTCTATATTAGCACCATCCAACATAAAGAGTGGTTCATTACAGCACTGTTACCCCACATTCGGCTACCGCTGATGCATCAGAACATATCGATGCCTAGCGAAGCTCTAGTGATTGCAATGCAATTGGAGGCATCGCCAATTGGAGATAATGCGTCCGGGATGTCGTAGATACAGACGTAGCTCACTAACCCGACTATATAGTTGCAAGATTTGAAGAAGAACAAGGAACAATGCGATGAAATATGGTGTACGCGATGCCGAGGAGAAGGGCATACGAAGGATAATTGCCCGGATTTCCATAATTATTTGGTGTTAGGAGCACCAAACCCATTGAATGGTGGCAGTATGCCATGGTGTCACGTTTGATGGCGGCAATATGTCGTGGTGTCGCGTTTGGGCAGTCACGATAATTGCCCGTATATGCAGAAAATGGTCACAACCTTGTGAAATCTTTATTACGCATTCTGCAAGTCAGTGGGTCATGATGACAAGGATTGTCGTGCATATGGGTTGCTGCAGGAGAGGATGTGTGATGCATTCTACGTCAAGGACGACCAGCGCGCCGTGCAATGGCCACAACTGCAACCGCAAGTAGCTCAGCCGCTACCACAACCGTAGATGCAGTTTGCACCACAACAACAGCAACCGTAGCATTTCATGCTGCAATATACTCTGATGCAGATGACTCCCCCTCAACCACAGTATGTACAACAAATGCATTATGCACCATAGGGGCAAGGGATACCACCATCACCGATGCAACAATAGGTTAACCAACTTCAGTACCAGCAGCAGGGCGACTACCGAGGAGGATAAAGGGGCGGACGCGTTGGGGGATTTGGTCATGGAGGAGGAGGCTGAGGTGGTCGTGGACCTGTTCAATGTTACCACTACGCGGTATGGGGGCATTATCAGTGCGACTACTACATAATCAGTGTATGTTTTGTTTTGGTAATGATCATATGGTTGAGAATTGTCCATAGTTGATTGCACGATGGCAGGCTGGGAACGCTCCGCAGCTACAGAATCAGGCTAAGCCAAAGCAACCAATACAGAACCCGGTATAGCAACCAGTACAAAACCATCCTCCGTGACCACCGCTGAATGCCAATAAAAATATCAATCAACTGGGGAATCTGTAGCAAAACTAGACGCAGGGTTCAAATATTGCGACCAATTCTGCAGAACCGCGACCACAAGATGCTTCGGTGGCTGTTGTCACTTGTGGAGGCAAGACAACTAGGGAAGATAGTTCGAGACCACTGATTCGGTTGGCTGGTCAGAAGACGGTACCTTTCGACATTGATACGGAGTGGGAGACATTCCTGGAGGCACGTTGCACCTTGGAGAAAGACCGCGGTAAGGCTGTTGTTTGCGATATGCCACCTGTCTTTGATACTACATCAGACGTTGATTGACTGCCACCACTAGGGACATTGCAAAATTTTCTTGAAAGCTGTCTGTTATTGGCATGAGACTCGTCTACCTTGGTTGAGATTGAGGGATGGTTGCAGCGATTTACGAAAGGATGGCAGGAGTCGGAAGTCAACTCCCTACAGCGACGGAAGACTGGCAAGGAGATGCGCATGAATATTCAGATTGGTGAATATGATGTTGACTCTGTGATTCTTGACCTTAGTTCAGATGTTAACATCTTAACCAAGCAGGCATGGCAGAAGATGGGGAGTCCCCCATTGTTTTGGTCTCCTGTACAGCTCCGACTGGCTAACCATGCGAAGGTAACACCCATTGGGCGAGTTCTGCGGCTCACGATTGATATTGAGGGCATGAAGACTTATGTTGACTTTGATGTTATTGAAGTGGTTGAGGGAGGAAGCTCTTATTCAGCACTGTTGGTGATTGGATGGTCTAACGATAGTGGAGCTGTCATCAACTTCAAAAAGTGCATGATGACATTTGAGAATCGCGATTTCAGAGTCATCACCCTGTTGGATCCGGCTGAAGGACACCGCTACGTGGAACTTGTAAAAGATGATGATCCCGCTAGATGGCACCATGCATTTAATATTTTTGAAGATTACATTCATCCTACTACCTACGATGAGTTTATAGTGGCGCAGCGAGAGCTCTGCGTCTTTTGACTCTGATGATGCCTTGGAACATTGGCAGAATCAAATGCATGAAGTACCATTACGGAAATGTGTCTTAGTTACGCAATCCTTATGTCGTGTTGCGACTGAAACGATCACATTTCCTGTTTATGAGGGGCTTCCTAGCCTAACCACCTTTTTAACAGAATTTGAAGCCCGTGTCTCAGAACCACAGCGATTGCTGGCATTGGACGAGGCACCGAAGGCTACTCGAGCACGCTAGTGGGTGACACATAAGAAATTCATTAATGGTTGGTCACAGTGTCGAATGTTGATGATGGTTCGGTTCGGTGATACTGAGGTTTATCACACTGGGAAGTATGATGGATGGACTGATCCCAGTGATCATGTGATGGAATGCCAATTCTTATGGGTAGCGCAACCCAGAGATGAGTGGGTCCATGCTTTTTTCCATACTTCAGATGAGATCGCACGCTCGTGGTACACTGCAGCCGAGTTGCACCGAGAAATTACAACATGGGGGGAGTTGACGATCTGTTTCACTCATACGTTCACTTTTGCAGATGCCAACCTTGATGTCCATAACGCCCTACAGCTTATCTGTGACATGGTACTTCAGGTTGTTTCGACAGCCTACCCTGTCGACTGGCACACACATTGTCAGATGCAGTCTCTCATGGAGTGCTTCAACATCAGCGGTGGTCCAGAAGACGATGATGATCCTTGGAATATTAACATTTCCGAATCTGAAGGAAGTCGCGATGTGGTCCCACCTACTGCACCAAGTAATACATTCAGTCAACCATTGCAGCTCTGCAAGACGAATATTTGCACCGAGGCTACTCCCAAGTTTGCCAATGTTGGGGATTATTGGGACGATGAGATGATGAGTAAGGTTACTGAGTTACTTCATGAGTTTCAAGATGTGTTTCCCATGATTTTTTCTGAAATGAAGGGAATCATGGGTGATTTAGGAGAGATGAAGATTCCATTAAAACCAGATGCTAAGCCAGTCCGACAGCGACCTTATCGGCTAAACCCGTGACATAAAGAAAAGGTCAAGGCGAAACTTAATCGTATGTTGGATGCTGGTATTATCGAACCTCTGGAAGAGTCTGAATGGATCAGTCGTATGGTGGTGCAGGACAAGAAAGCAGGCTAAGTGTGCATTTGCGTTGACTTGCGAAAATTGAACGATGCCTGCTTGCATGACCCTTTTCCGACCCCGTTTACTGATGAAGTACTTGAAGGAGTGGGTGGCCAGGAGATGTACTCTTTCACTGATGGATTCTCTGGATACCATCAAATTCACATTGCCAAGGAAGATTTCCATAAGAAAAATTTTGTTACTGAATGGGGTTGCTTTTAGTACACGGTAATGCCGTTTGGTTTGAACAATGCACCTGCGATATTCTCCCGGGTCATTGTTTCCGCATTCAAATATTTTATTCAGAAGTTTTTGCAGGTATATATGGATGATTGGACCATTTATGGATTGATTCGTGATCATCTGGCCAATCTGCGGTTAATGCTTGAGCGATGCCGACAGCACCAGATATCGCTAAATTTGAAGAAATGTATTTTATGTGCACCATTTGGGATATTGCTGGGTCATATCGTGTGTAAGGAGGGATTGTTGGTTGATGCCGCCAAAATTGCGCTCATTTTGGGGTTGAAACTGCCAACCACCGTTAAACAGTTGCGCACGACCTTGGGTCATACGGGATATTATCGCAAGTTTATTAGCGGGTATGCTGCGATTACTGCCCCTATGGAAATTTTTTTGAAGAAGGACGCGGCATTCCAATGGAGCCTAGAATGTCAGGATAGTTTTGAAATGCTCAAATAGAAGATGGCATCGGCACCGATCTTGGTCTTTCCAGACTGGAGTAAGGAATTTCATGTCCATGTCGATGCTTCATCGATTGCATTAGGGGTTGTGTTGGCTCAACCTAGAGAAGGTGACATTGATCATCCCATTGATTTTTACAGTTGGAAGCTGTCCTCTGCAGAACGAAACTACACTACCACGGAGTGGGAAGGTCTGGCCATGGTTTACGCATTGCAGAAATTTAGGCATTATTTGTTGGGTGGACACTTTAAAATGTTCATTGATCATTCTGCATTGAAATAATTGGTCAATAAGACTGTGTTGGGGGGGAAGATCTACCGTTGGATACTTTTGTTTTAGGAGTTTGATTTTGAAGTCATTGTGAAACCAGGGCGGTTGAATGCTAGACCAGATCATTTGCCACGAATTGACACAGGGGAGGAACCAACTAATATCGAAGATGGGTTGCCGGATGTCCAACTATTTAAAGTTGCTGCCGCTGATCAATATTTTGATAACATCCTTCAGTTTTTGGTGACCGACATTACACCCGATGACTTTACCACAACTCAGAAGAAGCAGTTGGTTGTCAAGGCTGCTAACTTTCAGCTAATCGCAGGAGATTTGTATAAATTGGGCGCTGATGAGATATTACGCAGTTGTGTCTTGCCCCATGAGCAAGCGCCGATATTGGCCGCGGAACATGGTGGACTATCGGGAGGACACTATGGCGGTCGGGCAATTGCCCGGAAGGTTCTGCGTGCAGGGATTTGGTGGCCCACATTACATAATGATGCGACAGAATATGCACGGTCTTGCGATGTTTGTCAGTGACCTGACAAGCCGTCTAGACGCGACGAGATGCCACTACTACCTCAAGTGACATTGCAACCATTCAGAAAATGGGCTATGGATTTTTTTGGGCCGATCACTCCACCAGGGAAACACATAGGTGCACGGTATATTGTCACGGCGACAGAGTACTAGACTCGATGGGATGAGGCAGCACCCGTCATTGATTGCTCCGCTTCAACGGCTACTCAATTTTTGTTCGATCACATTATCACTCACTTCGGCTGCCCCAGATACTACTGAGTGATCAAGGCAACCACTTTCTTAATCGCACTATTAGCGCATTGAAGGAGGAGTTGTAGATAAAGCATAAGAAGAGTACACCCTATCACCCATAGGTGAATGGAACGGTGGAGGAGTTTAACAAGGTGTTGGAGCATGCGTTGACAAAGGTGTGCAATGCAAACCACGATGACTGGGATCTGAAAATCCCAGTGGTATTGTGGGCCTATCGCACCACATGTAAAAGGTTGACTGGTTAGACACCTTTTAAGCTGGCATATGGGAAGGAATCAATTATTCCCATGGATTACATTGTTCCAAGTCTACGAATTGCAGTTGTTACGAGCATGGATGCTGTCGCAACATTAGATGAACGTCTCGCGCAATTGGTGGAGCTGGAAGAGGATCGATTTGTCGCTGGCTTTCACCAAGGGGTGGAGAAGGATCGCCATAAGGCATGGCATGATCGCCACATCAAAAGTAAATAGTTTCAACAAGGCGACTTGGTGTTATTATACGACAACAAGTTTATGAACCATCCAGGAAAATTGCAAATGCATTGGCTGGGTCCATATTGCATCAATAGTATTACTTTAGGTGGCGCGGTTCAGTTGCATGGGGCGATGCTCCCCAAGCTGGTGAATGGTCACAGGTTGAAGCCCTATCGATCGGGCTTGGAAAAGTGCGATGTCTGAGTCGCATAAAAAAAAAAAATGTGCGTGTTGTTGGTTGCGTGGTGGCAGATGGCGCACCAATATAAGAAGGTATGCGCAAGCAGGGAGGCTTGTGCCGCAAGTTTGAGACTCATGGCAGTATTGCGACCAGGACCAATGGCATATGTTGTTGAAGGATTTTTGTGATGACTACGGAGGATTTTGGGGGTACGGGGTAGTGTTGTGACTATTGTTCCACTAATATCTTGTGACCTTTTCCCACCACCCCTATACATGATTGCACCTGACAGATTCAGCCGAATTACCACATGACGACGGCATGCTTTTCACATGGCACGCTGGGTCAGTATGATCAAAACGATGTGAGGAGATTGCTCACACATCAGCACATGAGATCTTTGGTGACAACATTGTCATCCCCCGTTGCGTCATTCGATGGGTTCACACACGCAGATGAGAGGTAGTGGGGCATCATTCCCACCGCCGTGACCCGGGAATGATCCTGCTATAAGTAGCTGAGGCAGCTGGTAGTTCGCTACAACAAATTTGTTTTGAAATATCATGGTTATGCTAGTTGATTAGTTTATGAGTTGGGTTGTGAGGAAATCCAAGGAGGCTGTGGAAATGCTTCACTTCGTTTCCCGTGGCAGCACCCCAGGGGCCCTGCGAGCCCCAACGACGAGTGTCCCTGAGCGCCTTGATACGGTGAGTGCACTTACACTGTGTTATGCTCGAGCCGAGGGCCGGTCTAGCATGATTAAGTACGCAGTAGTTGTTCGAAGGATGGTTCTCTTCTCAACCCTTGAGAGGGGTGGGGCGGTAACTCCCCACCCGCAGTAGGAACCGGTTGTCGGTGCGAAACAAATGTTCTAGAGTCATCTGCTGATTTCGCACCTTGGTACTGTTCATACTCTTTTTCTTCCCGTCAGTACCTTTCCAAGAGACTCGAGGATGAGTTTGAGAAGTACATGACAGCAAGTCGAGCGATGTCGATTTTGGCTTCAAAATCCAACACAAGGAGTCGACGACCAGTGTCACAGAAGGAGTGGGACAACACCACGTGATCCAGACAGCAAGAACAGTTACCGAAACATAGTTCAGTCTGCAGGTACTATTTCCAACAGTTGACGTGGCTCGAGGGTGAGCCACAAGATTGTGTTGGGGGCCTATTGGCAGGTGGTTTGATGGGGAAATGTCGCGGTACCGTCAACGTTGCGACACATCGGATGAGGGTGCGAAAGGAGTATTTTGTGTTAAAGAATACCGCACTTGGCGGGTTTTGGGTCACTTGGACAACATATTATGAAATAGTGAGTCAGTGTACCACGATATGCGGATTTTTGGGGTCATTTGGACCGAGTCAGTTAGATAATAGGTCAATTGTCCATAGTGTCGGTTAGGAAGTCAGTTGTAAGTGGGAAAATATTGTAATGGTAGAAGATTATAAATACATGAGAGTTGTAAGTGTTAGATATATAGACAAGCATAGAGGAAGAAGAACAATTGGGTATGGAGATTTGTTTTTTGCTTATGGTATATGACCATGACAGTAATATAATGATGATGTTTCGGTACTATCTTTGTGCAAGGTTGCAATATATGAATGTTGTTTGATGCAATGTTTGCTTACTGTTGTTGTGATGATAATTGCTGTGATTAAGTAGTATGTTCTATGTCCAATGTGATGATAAATGTTGCGATTAAGTAATGTGTTATAACTCCTTGCCGAATGTTTAAGGTTTCTGTTTAAGTATCGCAATAGAGTTAGTCCGTGCAGCCACAACTCTCCTCCTACCTCGGCGGAAACATGGTTCCGTCTGCCCTTCCTGGATGCCTCGGGTGAGACCTCATCCGCTTTGCGGGTGCTGCTGGGTGGGCTCAAACCTGCCTGGGCCGGTGCCCAGGGAGACTGCGATATGTGTCGACAGTGAGGTGAACCCCTGTCGACCGAGGTCGCGTTGGTCAACAATTTCCAAAAAGATAAAGACATAACTGACGTAGAAGCACCTTCGTCAACCACCATTCTTGTGACGAAATTATGAAGGCACTCCACATGGATTTGAAAATCCACCTGGTAAGGTAAGTGAGGTTGAACGTCAGTAGTATCAAAATTGATAAGGTTAGGACTTCCCCCATCCTGAACTCCTACAGCACTCAAAAGGGCATGCCTTTGAGAAGGACACGCGTGTAAAAATTCAAGAGCCGACATTGCACATGGAGTTTGAACCAAATATTCTACAATAGACTAGTTCTAGGTGGCTTGAGCATTGGGATTATGCATAGAGCGCTCGAGAATACCTTTCGGTATCTACGGCATAGTAGTGGGATTCTCGATATGCAAAGAGGTATCAGGAGGAGGAGGAGGCTCATTCCCCATATTCAGTTGTGGTGCACCGTAATCGCATTGATGAGTAGCAACACTAACCTTTGATTTAACCATATTCATGCATCCAAAGCCACTTGTATGGGAAGAAGATGTTGTAGTCTCATTAGGCCCGTAACCAGTAGCGGGAGCATTCGAAGCCATGTTCTAATGATGTGGAAGGGGATCTTTTAACACAGCTGGGCTCTATGCCAGATTCTTCAATGCTTCTTCAATCCGAGGACACAAGTGAGTAATATGATCTTCCCCACAAAGCTTCCAAGGGAATTTCACTTTACGCCTAGGTTTATGGTACCCACCAATATTTTCTCCTTCCAAGGAGGCTTGGTGTTCTCTTTCTGAGGATTATTATGATTACTACCATTGTTCCCATTATTTCCATGCTTATGGTTATTTCTCCCTTTCTTCTTACCACTAGGCTATTGGTTACCCGATGGGTTTGTCGATTGCATAGAATGTACATGGGAGGATGGGGTGGAAGTGGACAAGGTGTGAACCTGTCCAGGAGTAGATTGGTTAAGTGAAATTTTTTGCATTTGATTAGCAACCAAATCTATGGTTCGAGTACTTGCGATCCAACGATGCCATTGGCATGTTGTCCAGGAACTAGCTTGGGCTCATGTCATGATAGCGGTGCATTAGGAATAATGTCATAAAGAATGCCAGACTGGGCATGGAGCAAATCTAGCTGCTGGACTTTGAGTATAGCTTGTTACTCAGTCGTAATGTCGTACATCGAAACATCCTTAGAAATGTATTGAATCAAAGACTTGAGAAACCATTTCAACAGAAACTCTAGAGGAATGTTGGCTTTCACTAACCTCTTCCGTGCCCCCAGGAAACTAGACATACCACTTCGCGGCTGCCCCTATGAGGGTGCATTAATATAGTCTCAAACGAACGGAATCGTG
Organism: Larix kaempferi; assembly: GCA_027924585.1. Classification (NCBI taxonomy): domain Eukaryota; kingdom Viridiplantae; phylum Streptophyta; class Pinopsida; order Pinales; family Pinaceae; genus Larix; species Larix kaempferi. The sequence goes on along the minus strand of BSBM01000762.1, from coordinate 11,718,576 downwards.
ATTTAACGAGTTTGATGAGCACCAAAGGTGAAAATTCATAACATGATCACCTAGATCCTCACCAACCTTCCCCTCAAACTTGGGAATGTCTGAAGGGAGCGTGGTAGGGACTGGAGGCCAGTTAGGATCGTGACACACTAGATCATTCGTGAGCTTTGAAAGATCCGGAAGATTCAATCGAGCAAGGAATGGGAGTTGTGGCTGAAAAACTGGGACCCTTGCCATAAGGCTGATAACCTCCTCCAAGCTAACCCGTGTTAGGGTAAGCATGTATATATGTATTATGAGCATCGTAGTGAGGTGGGTTGTAATGATGGCCAACACTGACTATATTATAGTAAGGGTTACCACCACAATTATGGGGCATATAAGTATTACTCAAAGCGGGAAGCGTGTTGTAATGACCATGGTTGTAAGGTATGTTCCCACCCCCTACACAAGAATTATTAGTAGCGTGAGAAGTAGTGTCGTGACCATGAGTATAAGGTATATTCCCGACCCCAACATTGGCATTACTAGTAGTAGGAGCGGTGGTGTTGTGACCATAAGTATAAGGTATATTCCCACCTCCTACATTAACATTACTAGTAGTAGGAGCAGTCGTGAAAGTATACGGTATGTGTCCACCCCCGTTATTAGAATGATTGCTAACATTAGAAAACATGGTCCTAGGTTGATGGGTAGAAGCATGTGTATTGTACTGTGGATGGTGAATCATATTGCAAACAGTGTTCCTATTAGGATGGGTAGTCCTAGAAGGAGGCCTTCCTCCAACATTTGGATTGTTAGAAGGGATATGACCGGTCCCCATATTATGTGTGTGAGTAGGGAATGTGGTGCCCCCGGCGAGGGTATTTCCCCTAGTGGGTGCAGTGTGTTAGGAACCTATGTCAATCCTTCTCTTTGCAATGTTAGTATATTTTTGTTGGACGCATATGCTTTGTAAGTCATCCCATAGTATTTGTTGATCCGTAGTTTATATTAGCCCATAGTATTGACCCATAGTATTGGATACATATGCTTTGTAAGTCATCCCATAGTATTATATGTCCCATGGTTTTGACTCATAGTATTGGGCATAGACTTAGTATATAAGTGTGTGTTGAGGTCATTGAAGGCACCGTGAAGTTAATTGTATTGAGCTTGCTCAAAGGAGGTTGCCCCCTCGAAATGGCCCGTGATCAATTTAAAAGTGATTCTGTTCTATTATTTCTGATATATCGTGTATTTGAATTAATTAATTATTGCAGGTTCATCACATCTGGTACCAGAGCACTTTCATGGGCTCGTTGGGTGGAATTTCTGCCAAATGTTTTTTCACATTTGTTGCAGGTTCGGATTTTGGAATAATCCCTATCCGCCTAACTGTGGGAAGTACTTGGGCATAAGCCCTAAAACTCATTGTGAGGATTACCACAGGAAACCCAAAGTAGCTGGCCCATTGAGAGGACCTGCCAGCGAAAAGGGCAACGACCCCTACCTGATTGACTAGTTCCCACCCGTGAGGTGAACCAAGAGGTGTCGTTTGTGGCAAAGCGGTTATCAGTTTTACCTGAGCCGTGGAGTGAGGGGTACTGCCCCAATACGTAAGCCGTTAGACAACATTGGTGGCTAAGTGAAACACCTGAGCTGTTAGGAAGCCGTACATACCTGGGGTCCATATCTATTTTCAGTTGAACTGTTGTCGATCAGTTCCGCTCCATATCCAGCATCCATTTGCCGTTTCAGATCCAACCGTTTTCGATCCCTTCCGTGCCGTTGCGCCGTTGTTGCCGATCCATTTCTGAAAAGAAAAAAAAGTATAAAATTCAGTTTTTTCTCCATATCTCCCTTGTTTTCCCTTTGTTTCCCTTGAAATTTTCGGGGAACCCCTGTCATCCCATTCTGCATCTTTCATTCCTGAGGACCCTATCCCCAATTCCCTTTCCCAAAGCCTGAAATCCCACATTTGTCTATTTTTAGGGTTTGCCATAACTTCCTCAGATTTCACCCAATCACCTTCAAATTTTACCACAGAGTTCCTTTCTGAATTCTGCTTCTTTGTCCCTCTTTGCCAAATTTTCTCATTCTATCACCCCGCTTCTGAAATCCCCCTTTTTCCTTTCTTATCCTTTCGACAGTGGCGAAAATCTAGTCAAACCCCAATTACCCATCAGATTGTTTCCCCAATCCAAATTTCCCTTTACTAAATCAACTTCTGTTTGTGTTTTTCTACCCATTCCACTAAAAAAAAAAAAAAAACCTGGTTATGGTTGTCACCCATGCAGTAGCACACACCATGGAGGAAGCACTTGTAGCCATCCAAACCAAACTCCAAGATGTGGATGAAAAATTTCTCAGCCTCCATCTTTAGCATTCAGCCATGAACAATACCAGATAGCCAGAATCTTTTGCAGCCACCGAGTTCTCTTCTTCCAGCAATTTTCGTGGGCCGAAGCTTGATTTTCCTCGCTTCAATGGTACTGATTCGACTGGATGGATATATCGAGCAGAACAATATTTCAGTCTGCATAATACTTCTGATGCCCAGAAAGTTCCACTTGCATCCTTTCATTTGGAACAGGAAGCCCTTCAATGGTACCATTGGTACATCAAAGCTCATCCCGAGCCAAACTGGACAGATTTTTTCCAACTCCCTTTGCCACGATTTGGTCCTAGTGGTTTTGATGATTTCACAGGAGCACTGACTAAACTTCACCAAATTGGCACGGTGAGAGAGTATCAGACAGAATTTGCGAAATTGGCAAATCACACAGAAGGATTGTCTGATGAATTGTACAGGAGTTGTTTTATCAGTGGTCTCAAGGATGAAATCTGCTCAGAGGTCAAAATGTTTTGCCCCAACACAATGATGGAAGTCCTAGGGTTGGATAAGCTGGCTGAAAACAAGATCGCAGCTCAACAACGCTCCAAATCCACCTTTGTTCCCTTCAGAAATATGGGTTCCCAATGACCTCCCATCACACCTGCTCCTCAACCAACTCCTATCAAGCATTTGTCCGAAATAGAAATGCAGGCACGCTGAGAAAAAGGGCTTTGCTATAATTGTGATGAGAAATTCACTCGGGGACATAGATGTGTTCAACAAAAGCTCTATCTCTTGGATGTGGATTCTCCGCTTTCCTTTGAACTTGGTGAAGAAGCTACAGATACAGTAGATGATCAGGTTGACATTCAACACCCGCTTGTTGACACCCCATCTCAGGACGACCCACCCGATATCTCTCTCCATGCTGTAACCGGAGTCACCACCCCACAAACAATGCAGGTCAGGGGATACTTCAAGAAGCTCCCTCTTACCATACTCATTGATTCTGGTAGCACTCATAACTTCATTGACCCTCGAATTTCCAAACAGGCTAATTGTTTTGTCCATCCTTGCTCCAACTTTGAAGTCATGGTTTCCAATGGGGGCACCTTACCTTGCAAGGGGAAGTGTCACAACGTGCCTATCTCTATGGAAGATTATAACCTACGCTCTGACATGTTTGCCTTGTCCTTAGGCGGATGTGATGTGGTTTTGGGCGTTCAATGGTTACGCAAACTTGGCCCCATCTTATGGGATTTTGCTGAACTTTGGATGCAGTTTAAAGTCAATGGGGCACAACAAAAATTTATGGGCTTACAACCAGGGTCTCTCTGCATCATCAGTTCACATCGCCTGGAAAAAATCCTTAAGAAGAATTCACATGGTGTCATCGCTCAGCTCAATTCCATTAAGATTCACCCATCAACAGTCTCCACTACTTCCTTTGATAGATATGCAGGTATCTTTGCTGAACAAATGCGCTTGCTTCCTTCAAGAGACCTTTCCGGTAAGAATTTAGCCACATCTACCTCTTAGCAGGAAATGATGGCTATTTTGCATGTAGTACAGAAGTGGCAGGCATACCTATTAGGGAATTTTTTCTGCATCAAGATTGATCTCCCGAGTCTGGAAAATTTTCTAGAACAATGGGTCTCCTCCCCAACACACCTGAAATGGGTTATCCAACTCATGGGTTATCCCTATGTGATCACTTACAAGAAGGGTAAGGACAATATGGTGGAAGATGCTGCTTCTTGCACAATTGATGACCCAGTTTCTCTTACAGCTCTTTCTCTGCTTGTTCCAAATTGATTGCAATATGTTCAACAGGGCTATCTCTTCTATGAAATCCATGCTTCTTCATCAACATGGCACTCTAGGTTCTGCAAAATGTATGACCGGGAACAATGTAACTTATTTTGGCAGGGACTAAAAATGACAATTCAACAAATGGTGGTTGACAATGATACTTTCCAAGTCAACAAGGGGGAAATGACACTCCTTTCGGGATTGCTCAAACCCTTTCCCATCCCTACACAACTTTGGCAAAACTATTTCTATGGATTTCCTAGCAGCGCTCTGGTGGTACAATACCACATCTCAAAGGACACCATATGAAGCAGTCTATGGAAAACAACTGCCAGTTCTTCTTCCATACACCCTTAGCAACTCCCCAGTTCAGTAAATTGACTCGGTTCTTCGAAACCGTGATCAGATTCTTCTCATTCTACAGGACAATCCTCACATGGCCAGAATTCGCCTGAAACAACAAGCCGATCAACACTGTTCTGAGTGCATTTTCCACGCAGCTGACAGGGTTCTTCTTCATCTACAACCTTCCAAGCAATCCTCCTTGACACTCCAAAGGCGTCAGTGGCCCGAAATGCAACCCGAGGATGCTACCGGGGAACCACTCCTTCAGATTCTGCAGCAATTTCTCCAACCAAAGCTTTGAGGACAAAACTTTTTCTAAGGGAGAGGGGATGTTAGGAACCTATGTCAATCCTTCTCTTTGCTATGTTAGTATATTGTTGTTGGACGCATATGCTTTGTAAGTCGTCTCGTAGTATTTGTTGATCCGTAGTTTATATTAGCCCATAGTATTGACCCATAGTATTGGATGCATATGATTTGTAAGTCGTCCCGTGGTATTATATGTCCCATGGTTTTGAATCATAGTATTGGGTATAGACTTAGTATATAAGTGTGTGTTGAGGTCATTGAAGGCACCGTGAAGTTAATTGTATTGAGCTTGCTCAAAGGAGGTTGCCCCCTCGAAGTGGCCCGTGATCAATATAAAAGTGATTCTGTTCTATTATTTTTTATATCTCATGTATTTGCATTAATTAATTATTGCAGGTTCATCACATAGTGTTGCCAACACCATGACTAGTGCTAGCATGACTACCAAACATAGTGGATGGATCAACTGTGTTGTAACTAGGCATACCATGTGAGAATGGGGTAGCGTCCGTAGTGGTTGTAGGACCTGTGTTAACATGCAAAATAAACATCCCATATAGGAAATTATGTGGATTCGAAGGATCGAACGGGTCGTCCTCGTGTGGAGTGGATCCAAACAGAATAGGTCGAGTCTCTGGTATCGATGGATCGCCTGCCCATTCCTCTCTAGGATTAGGAGGATTAGAGGCATCTTCGACTCTACCCGACATAGTCGTAGGGCATTCTCCCTTGCCGGAACCAGCGATAATGTCAAAAGAATCACAAGAATCGGAGGGGACCTTCCGGTGTTCCCTCTGAACACCACATGTAACTCCGGCTGCCGGTAAACCAGCCAAACGATGAGACTGACTGAGAGTTGGACCTCATGCCACGATACCTCTGAAATGTCAATAAATCAAACCGTCCCCTAACGTCCAAACTAACGATCAAAGAGAACACACCTAAACAAACTACATCCATATGCACACAAATAGGACTAGCTCAAGGGACCTCCCAACACTACAGCTGGTATGTCTCACCTAGGAGAGGCTTGAGACTCCCAAACTATAACCGAAGGTAACATAATTAGTTATAAGGGTTCCCAGGCTTCACTGCGTGCACAGGGTCAAGTCCCTTTACAACAAGCAATTGTGTTGTCCAACCCCTATTTGACTCAGGATACATACCAGTATAACCACTGCAAGCACCCTATGCGATTCCTAGGTAAGGAAACTAAGCTCACCACAATATAACCAATGCTCAGGGGGATAGTCGCAAGTGGGATCTGTCGTATGGGCAGGGTAGGTGAGCCTTAAACTCAAGAGGTACAGATCCCTCAAGAGTCCCTAGATACGACCAAATCCTGGAAATATCTCCCCAGTTTGGCTAGTATTGGAGGAGTATCTTCGCAACCAACCTCCCATGACCTTGTGCTTAACTTTGGTCTGAGTAGAGCTTCCTCAGAACACTAATGTATACCATGGGTTTCACCACTCCCTGGTCAGACACATAATGTTTCGTCTAGTAGTCTTGGATTGTTAACTCACAATGATCTATTCCAAGACTCTAAACCTATACTAGTTGGTGCACCCTATAAAATAAAAATCATTCTAATCAATTTTAAGATTAAGCGTTGATTTTAAATGGTTGTGATTACTCAAAGGATGTGGTCGTGAAACTGATGATGTATATGACTCAATAGTATGCACAATCGTCAAACTCTAGACTCATCCATCCAATGAAAACAATGCCACTAAAATGAAAATCAATCCAATGGTTTGAAATAAAATGCAATTGTTTTAAAATTTCCAATGCACAAGTAGATCCTAGATGAAAGCACAAGCACTCAGATGCAAAATTCAATACGGAAAGTAATTTTTTTTTTTTTTGTATTTTCTCTTAAAATGGAAAGGAAAATGCAAAACTATGTTTTTGTATTTTTCAATATAATGGAATGAAAAATGCAAGCAGAATCTACCTATTTGGTTAAAGAAATGCATAGCAGATCACTAAGACAACCCAGCAATTCCCAAACAGTGAGACTCAGCCAATGTAATGAGCTAGAAAATAAAAAATGGTGATAAACTAACAAGGCTCAAAACAAAGAGAGAGAAGAGTTTCTGGTCATAAACAGGGTATGGAACAGTCAGGAATAAGGCCAACTAATATTCAGGAACACTCAACACCAACCCAGCAATAGTCCAAGACCATAAACCAATCAATCCCGGAGTTGTATGCTACTGTCGAAGGAATAACTGCGGGTAGACGCGAGCTACAATGTAGAAAAAAGTGGGTAGACATGGGCTAAACTAACTTGACCTGCGTACATGGAAAGGAAAATGAGAAAATAAAGAGTCCAATGACTAAGAAAAAGATTGTTTCTATAGTGTATCCCAATGGCCAACCAAAGACACAGAAGCTCAACACAGAACAACTCTAAATAAGGACTAAAGCCTAAAAACCCCCAAAAATGGATGTTCTCCCCAGCGGAGTCGCCATTTCTATTACGGAGAAAACTTCCTATGGCTTCGGGAAGACCACAACAAACAGTTGACTACCAGAAAATGACTCAATTCCCAATGCAATGCTATATAATTGACAATGATAAGATAATGGAGAAAAGACCAACCATCAACCGGATGTTCGATGTAGATCCCCCTTAAGCTTTCCACTTCTACACTTGAACCTACAAATTAGTCTCAACAACAAGTACAAGCAAGTGCATATAATATGTGAAAGGCATTACCATAATCAATAGCATGATACATGATATCATAAATAATTATAACCTAATGTAATTTAATAATACTCACAACATCAATTGGACGTGAAAATGAGTATTTCCATTAATGAATAACAAGAAGTACTGTTGGCCATAACTGACCTAGAGGTTTTCTTATAAGACCCAGGTTCTTTACGGTTTCCCCTTGACCAACAAAACCCCTTCGCACCAGCCCTTTTGGCAACAACTTGTGAGCAGGTTGAGGTCTCACCCGAGGTGTATCTATGGGGTACTGCGGAACCAGGTTTCCACAGTAAGTGATAAGTTGCTTGGATGGGCGTACTGCGCAACACAACAGATGATATGTTCTGCCAAGTGAGACTGCGCAGTGACAGGAAATGCTGCGGTCCGCACCACTATACTCTTCTACCGCGGGACTTCTACTGAAGTTGCGAACAATCCAGCTTTATTCTATACTTGGATTATCTTGAAAACTCTAAAGGCACTAAAATCAATATCACTCATCCATTAATTTAGGTGCTTAACTGACTATCCTTCTAACATTCATTCATTAACTCAGGATGTCATGATTTCAACATAGACGACTGATCTAATCCACTGTGTACGTTCCTTTACTGTGTGCAATAAAGTACTTAACTAAATGACTAATTCACTGCCTTCATACATAAGAATAAATGTTCACCATTAAACTATTCATATGAAACTTAACATATCATTTCCATACTTCTCTAATGGAAAATGCATATAAAAGCTCTCTTCATAACAGTATGCCAGGAAACATCTAGACATTCATTAACAAAAAACAGAGGTAAGCATTCATTTATAAATCACAACCACACAACACGAGATTTAACGTGGTTCACTCCCTCGGGTGGGAAGCTATGTCCACAACAACGGTTGGTAATATCTTTATTTAAAAGGGAGGGGGACGACTGTTCTTAGTCTGCGCACATAGCTGCAGACTCTCCTTCCTCTCAAATAGGTCTCTGCGCACACAGCTGCAGAGCCTTTTCAATCTTCTTAGCTCAGAGAGATTTTTTGATATAGCAACAAAGTAATCCCAAAACATAACCACACAGTAACCCCATCCCATACAAAATTGTCTTCTTAAATAGATCATGCCTCTAAGGTCATGTCTTTACAAAGCCAAATACCTAAACCCAAAAACCCTTAGGGTTTACAAAACTGCGCTGGTTTCCCTAAACCGGATTGCTGGCATATGGTAGTGTCTGCTTCATCATGACGGTTATCCACGTCTTCATTCTGTCGCTACCGGCCTCCATGTCGCACGCGTGCCAAAATGTCACTTTCCTTAACAAACTCGTGCATTGGATGCCTTCCCGATTTGCTTGTGCCCGCTGCTTGGCACTCCTGGAGCATCTTTCCAAAATTATACCAATATTGGTCCATCCGATACCTGCACCTGACCCTTGTCCAGCACTCCGCTTTGCTGGCTCCACGTGTCCTGACTGCTTCGCAGCACTACTTTCTCGCAGCGCTGGTCTTGGCAGTGCTTCCAAAACTTGGATGCTGCGCACAGCTTCGCAGCATCCTCAGCACTTAGAGAAAATTATTTTTCTGAGCTACGCTAGGCTTAGATTTCTTTGCTTATCAAAGAAGGTGTTACCAAAACTTTGTCCCAACCTGGGCCCAACATTCCCCTAACACTTACATGTGGCTCGTCCCCGAGCCACTTGCTGCTTCGGTCATCTCACTCTGCTCCGCGACCGATGGAACTAAGTTGACCGTGAACTCATTATATGTACCGAACAACTGCTCCACTGCTTCTCTAGTATCTTGTTCAATTTGTTGTACTGTCTCAAGCAATGTTGGGGTTATCTCTTCTCCAATCTGTCCCTGTACTTGTTCCTGGTTGTCGTGTAGTTCCTTTAGCTTGTCTTCTATCTACTGTGACGCTGATGTAGCATCCTCCAGGAGTTGTTGTGACTGATTTTCCATCTCAGTCTCTTTCTCTCTTAACGCCTGGACTTGCTTCTTCAAGCCTGATACTTCCTTATACCTGGACAACCTCTCCCTGGGTGGCAGAGCCTTGAGCTCTGCATCCAACTTTTCTAGTGCGGTCTGCTTTTCCTTTACCGTGGTCTTTACCTGTAGTAGCCCTTGATTCTCTTCAAGGGCAGTGAATGCCTTGGAAATTTTTTCCAAGAGATCTTGGAACTAAGCCATGCCACTCGTTATGTTTTGCACTACGACACTAACGTCTTTCTCTCTTAACTGCTGCTCAGTTAATGGCGTCTACTTCTTCATTTTTGCCTTCAACGTGGCAATATCGGCCTCATAAAAAATCTCTTTATCTTGCATCTCTGACTTCAAAGATCTCACCTTATCTCCAATCCTCAAAACTGTGTTTGTAGGATCATCCTGGAGTTCTATACCTTCAATATCCTTCGCAAATTATATATAGTAGTCTCGAAGTTTTGTCAGTGATCCTGTTCATTTCGTATCTGCATTTCTGCGTGCAACTCGAGCTATCTTTTTGCTGCGGTGAGCTCCGCTTGTGACTTCATCGACTCTACCATTTGTTCATGCATCTTCTCAATGATCTGCGTGTGGATGAAGTGCAAGCCTGGTAAGGGAATTTTGGCCAAGTCGAGCTCTACCCGCTCGACTCCGTTTGTGTCCAGGACGATTTGTTCTGTCATTGGCAATGCAATAGCCAATGGGCCCACATGGAAAATCCTGGTCTTTGACGGTAGCATTATGTCTAGCTGCGACGACATTTGCTATGAGGTTCCTACCGACCTCCCTTCAGCTGATGCTCCTTGCAGCAAGGTTAGGCTCTTCTGGACATCGTCCATTTTGTTTATGAGACCTTGCAGTGCGAGCCTGGTCTTTTGCAGATCATCCTAGATGACCTGATCCTTTTTTCCTTTGTCGGTCATGAGCTCCTGCATCTGTTCTGAGACCTTTTCTTATATCATGTCAAATTCATCTTTGTTCAGCACTGTCTTAGCTTGCGTTTTTGTGGCCTAAATATTCTTCCACACCTTTGGCTTCTGCAAGGTCTCAGGCTCTTTCCACTTTCCTGTTTCTTCAACAATCGGACATGACAGTGAAATTGGATCGTCTTCGTCAGAGTCTGTCTGAACATCCATGACTTCAACACGGAAGTCGGTGGGCCAGTCCTTCATGAGGGCTTCAATGTCCTCCTCATACATTTGGTAGTTACCCGGGAACCATTCTGGCTTCTTCATCTTTTCCTTGGGTGAAATGAAAATACATCGCATGTCAGCCTGAAAATCAAGAATGCGGATGTACTTCGACATTACCTACTTTGTGATGCGGGCTATCTGGGTGATCACATTGCGTAGCTGAGTGTAATACTGATAGAAAACTTCAGCTGTCGCGTGATGGTGTTCAGCGTTGATGTTTTCCCAGAGGTTGGCATAATGGAACCCTCTAGGATCGTTGGTATCTGTAATGACACCCACATAGTCCTTCGGCTCCTTCCATCTGGAAAAGGTGATAAGGATGATCAACCATGTGAAGTGGAACTGTCAGCCGTTTTCCTGGGTATCATTAAGTTCATTCAAGAACTCATTAAGAATATACTGACACCAATTAAACACGGTGCCTTCAGCCGTTGTGGCGCCAAGTAGCACTACGCCCGCAGGAACCTCCGGAGGCCTAGTTGTTCTGATGATTTTTCCCGTGAGCAGCTGGGTGACAATTTTCGTCACTCTGTCCTCAATTTCTTCTGTGGGAAAGCCTCTTTTCCCTTTCACCAATGCATGGCTTTTCTTCATTTTCTCTACAACTTCTTTTTCCTTGCTCTTCCCTTGGAAGAACTGTTTTGGATCCTTACCACGCTTGCTTAACCCGGTAATGTGGTGGATCAAATCAATTTTTATATCGAAATTTATGTCGAGCCACATATATCCCTGGTGGATTCACTTCATCAGCATGCGAACCACGACATTAACTTCCGGCGAGCGATCAAAGTGTGGCAATCTGAGGAGGTTCAATAATCCTGACTGAACTACCGGTGTTAGCTAGCTTTCGGCAACTAATTTAAATGTGCCCTTGGCATATTTCTTCCAGCACATGTACTGGTCAGGCTGGAACTGTGGGTACTTAGGCGCGTGGGGCTCTTCCGTTTGCACACCTAGGAGGTCAAAATCTTTCCACTTACAGTCCAGGATCTTTCCGAGCAGGTTCTTGGAAACCTCTACATGTTTTGAGATGGACGACAATGGGATTTAATATTTAGGGCTCTTGACCAGTTTAAAGACTGGGGCATCCAACGCCCGTGGTGATATATACTCTGGTGTCAACTTCAAGGGTTCCTTCTGAGCGACCGACGATCTTTGCGCCGTCTAGCCCATCTTTAGAATCTTTCTTCGTGGTGCTATTATGTCTTTACTTTTATCTTTCCCTTTGTCCTGCATGATTGGAGTATGGCGAGGTGATCTACGAGATCCTTGTCCTTGTTCTGTTACAACCTTATTGGAAGGGGTTTTCATTAACTCTACAATTCCCCCATGCTGAACGACTCGGATTGCTTCTTGAAGTGTAAGCTCTTCTTCTCTATCTGGTGATTTGGACATTCACTGGAGAGAGTAGGCAATTGTTTCTGAGAGATGACTAAGGGTTGCTAGCATAGGAGCAAATGCATAAAAATTGTAACTGTCTGGTAATGCCCTCGACTCTATAATTCCCCCATGCTGAATGATTCGGATTGCTTCTTGAAGTGTAAGCTCTTCTTCTCTATCTGGTGATTTGGACATTCACTGGCAAGAGTAGGCAATTGTTTTTGAGAGATGACTAAGGGTTGATAGCATAGGAGCAAATGCATAAAAATTCTAACTGTTTGGTAATGCCCTCGAGTCCTTATGCGATGTTATTTATAGGCGCAGCTGAGTCCTCCCCGCACCTTCCAACAGCTAGATGAGCATTTAATGTGGTGTCCATTGGCCAATTTGAACGACTCCTTCGGTCTATTTCGTCGTCAGTGTGTTCAGAACGGCTATCTTTTCGTTAAATGCTGAAGCGAGTGCTTGCAACGGTCACATAACGGGAATTTTCTTTTTCAACGGTACTGTAACGACTATTTTTCTGAGTGCTGCGGTGAGCTGCATGACAAGCCATCTGAGATCCTGTGCAGTTACTTCGCAGTACCAAGATTTTCCAACTACGTGGTTCCTTTTTTTTTCTTTTTCGCGTAGCTTCAGTAGTGCAGCACGGTACACACATTTTTCTACTTAACATACATGTACAGACTCCTTGACATTTCTAGTTTCCAATTTAAACTGTACCTGACACTTGGAAATCTCTTTCTTTGCTTGGGGTTCAGGATTCTGTGAATTAGGGCTGTCATGATACAGCTTTAGCCTACTTCGATTTATCAAAGTTGGTAGAGTATCACCAGCTAAATTGTCTAACTGGACTGCACCAGTGTTAGTAACATGTATTACAGTATATGGACGAAGCCAATGTATCTTAAATTTACCAGGAAACTTCATGAATTTGCTATCATACGGGAGGACTAGGTCACCTACCTGAAAGCACTTGTTCTTTATATTGTGATCATGCCAAGCTTTCTCGTGGTCTTTCTGAGCTTGCTGGTGGAAGCCGAAAATGAAGCGATCTTCCTCCAACCCAACAAGGTGTAGCAACCTTTCTTCTAATGCTGCGCGGTCTGCCATCCCTGTGAACGCAGTGATCCTTAAAATAGGGACAATATACTCCATTGGCATTATAGCTTCCTGTCCATAAGCCAACTGAAAAGGTGTATGTCCTGTCAATTTATTGCATGTAGTCCTGTATGCCCATAACACAAAAGAAACGCGCAAATCCCAATCATCTCTATTTACATTGCAGACCTTAGTCAGTGCGTTCTCCAGTATTTTATTGAAAGCCTCAACAGTTCCATTTGCCTGTGGATGATATGGAGTACTGCGATGATGACTAATGTGGAATTCCTCTGTAAGTGCCTCAATGGTCTTGTTCAAAAAATGAGTACCTTGGTCACTCATCAAAATCTTTGGACAACCAAATCTTGACAATATTTCTTCAAAAATGAACTGCACTGCAATCCTTTACTGGTTTTGCTTCTTCCCATCTGATGAGGTAGTCAGTAGCAATAATAATATACCTCGCACCAGTTCTTTTTCCTGGTGGGTTTATAGGACCCACAAAATCAATTGCCCATTTCTCAAACGCCTGCAAGGTCAACTGCGGATTCAATGGCATCTCATCCCTTTGTGAAGGTTTCCCTGTCCTCTGACAGACATCGTAGTTCCTGCAGTATTCTTTGGAATCTTTGTGGATCGTGGGCCACCATAGCCCTGCATGCAGTATCTTATGCGCGGTAGCCCTTCCTGCACAGTGACCTCCTGCGATCCCTGAATGTGCATCTGCTAGAATAAATGGTTTCTCATGATCTAATACACATCTGTGCAGGACTTCATCCGGCCTAAGTTTGTATAACTTACCTGCAATTATAGTGAAGTCTACGGTGCACACCACTAGTTGTTTCTTCTGCTGGACAGATAATTCCTGCGGTGCCAGCCCTGTTCTCAAAAAATTAATGATATCCTTATAATAATCATCGACAACCTATATAACGAATAGTTGTGCATCAGGAATACTATCTTCAATGTTCGTCGGCTCTTCTCTTGACTCAATCCTTGACAGATGATCAAGTCCCAAGTTCAGTCTACCTGGCTTAACAACAATCTCAAAATCATACTCCTGGAAAAGCAACAACCATCTGCATATGCCCCCCCCTAACACTGGCTTATTGACCAAGTATTTCAACGCAGAGTGGTCAGTGAACATAAGGAAGTGTACACCGAGCAAGTAATGCCTGAATTTCTGTAGGGCATATACCATCGCAAGGCCTTCCCTCGCAGTAGTAGTATAGTTCTTCTCTGTTGTTGAGAGTTTCCTGCTCGATACTGCAATAGGGTGGTCAATACCTCCTTCCCTTGGCTAGGCTAATATGATTCCCAAAGAAATGCATGATGCATCAACATGGACATGGAATGGCTTCGTCTAGTCTGGGAAGACTAGAATCGGTGCAGTCACCATGTTTTCCTTTAATGTATAGAAACCTTGCTCGCATTCCGCATTCCAGATGAACGGTGCATCTTTCTTTAGCATCTTTTCCATTGCTGCAGTTATCTACGCATAACCATTTATAAATTTCCTATAGTATCCAGTATGGCCTAAGGTAGAGCACAACATCTTGACTGAGGTTGGTGTTGGCAAGTTCACAATAATGGCAATCTTTGCAGGGTCCACCATCAGTCCTTGCTTACAAAAAATGTGCCCAAGTAGAATGCCATAAGGAACACAAAAAATACACTTCTTTAGATTTAAAGAGATCTGATGCTGTCGAAACTTCTCAAGCATCATTCTGAGGTTCGCACAATGGTTCTTCAATAGGCCAAAGCCAGTCCAATCATCAAAATATGCTTCGAGAAACTTATGCATAAACTCTTTGAACGCTGCGATGACCACTCTGGAAAATATGGCAAGTGCATTCTTGAGGCCAAACAACATTACTATGTACTGGAACGACCCCCATTCCGTAGCAAAATTCATGTTATGCCTATCTACGGGATCAATCCTGATATGATGATACCCTGAAAAACCATCAGTAAAAGAATAGGCCTCATTCCCTCCAACATTGTCAAGCAATTCATCTGTGATAGGAGTAGGGAATGGGTCATGCATAGAAGCATCATTCAGTTTTCTGAGATCCACACAAATCCTGATCTCACCCTTCGTTTTCATGTCTTGAACGACCATGGGACTAATCCATTCTGATTCCTCAATAGGTTCAATGATTCCTACTTCAAGCATCTTATCCAGCTCTGCGCACACTCTTTCTTTATAGCGCGGATTTAATCTGTACGGTCTCTGCTTGACAGGATTTGCACCTGGCTTCAAAGGTATTTTCATGACTCCTAGGTCTCCCAGAATTCCTTTCATTTATGTAAATTTTGTCGGAAATAGCTCCTGATACTCATGTAAAGTATCTGCGATCTCTGCAACAGTCTGATCATCCCAATAGTATCCAATTGCTACAAACTTCGGTTCTTCTTCTGTGCAAATATTCACCTTCTGTGTTTTTACTGGTCCGCTCATATTTGGGATTTCTAATGGAGGTCCTTCTATGTCATGTGCGCCCTCCGAATCTGGTATGTTTATATTGCATAGATCGTCATCATCATCTTCCTTTCTCTCTCCATCTTCTTCAGCTAGGTTATAACACTCGATAGTATGTTCCTCATGTTTCTTCCATTCCGACTGTAGGTTCGCAAGAATGGTATCTGTCCTGAAGAATTCTTCCAATGTCATATTTTTGTGAGGACAGTCTTCCCTGAATATGCATTCCTTAATTATTTGCAATGCCTCATGGATCAGCGGGTTCTCATCCTCAAAGCTGAAGTCCTTCTGGAAGTTGGTAGTCAACATTTCCCAATCAGTAGTTTCTCTACGCAACTCCAGGTATAGGTACCATTTCTTTGGAACGTCATCCTCCAGGGTATGCACGAACATGTGTACCCATTCTTCACGTGGCCTTTCTATCCACGCCTGCGAACAGACTTCAATATGATGACTAGGATCTATCTGTCCCTTGAACTTTTCAAAGGGTAAGGTAACCTTTTCAACAAACTGAATCTGCATCTTAATTTTGCATTGATCCCAAGTGGTCAATGTCTGCTTGTGAGCATTCCACCATCTGGAGGATGTGTCATACAGTTCCATATCCAATGCTGGTAATCTATGCTCATCTGCAATAGCTGCAGTATATTCTTGGATGAAAGTATAAACATTAGCAGAACCATCATATGTGGGAATAGGACTTACCTCTTTCCCGATCCAGCACAGTGATTTCGTAACCTGCGTGCACCTTCTTGCTGATACTTCATGCATCTGGCTTTGCCAATTTTCCAGCCCTGCCTCCGAATCGGAGACGCAGGAGCTGTCACATCTCCAACTAAGTGTGCCATCTATGGTAGGATTAATGTAATCTTCTTGGTTCGATGTGAGCTGGTATAGTCTGTCCAAGTCTTGAGCCTTGGATTCCTCCTGAATCGGCTCGATGTATCTGTCACCATCTGCAGGATCCAACGGTGTGATGACCCTAAGATGCTTCCCTTCAAATATCATCTTCTTTGATTTTACTTCGATAATAGCCATGTTATCCATAGCCCAGTCAATTCCTAGCAGTGTAGGAAAAGGCTGACTATCATCCATGATCTTAATAACTTCAAAGTCTGTGTGACTTTGGACTCCATCGATGTCGGCTATTACGTCAGCTAATTGGCCAAAAGGTATGAATTTCTCTTGGTTAGCCATTCTCAATTGGATAGGTGACCATGACAACTTTGGTCGACCCATCTGCTGCCATGTCTGCTTAGTTAAGACATTTACTTCTGATCCCAGATCAAGGATGACTTCATCCATTTCAAAATCTCCTATCTGTGCGGTCAGCCTCATTTCTTGGCCAGTTCTTTTATGCTTCCTTATGTGATGAACTGCGCTATCAGAAGCCTCTGTTCCAGTCTATGGCTCATACTAGTTTATGAGCTTCTGCAGCTCTACTATGGCATTTTCACTTTTAAGTAGCTTCATGCAGCTTCGCAAGAACTGCGCAACGAAGGTGCTGACATCCGTCGCAGTTCTTGTTTTATCATAGGTTGTTGGCATGTCTTCAACATGCGGTGGTTGACTATGCAGCGGGATCCTCTGTGTTTCTGTTGCTGTCTCTCTGAAGCTATCCTGCGCGTCGATAAAGACTTCTTTATTCTTTTGTAAGTCAAGAGCAGGCATTTTTCCCGGAGCTTTCCTTATCCATACTGTCTCAAGAGGAGACTGCTTTGTGTGATCCTCCCCTAATGTGGAAGCTTCTGCTCCCCTATTGTAGCCTCTCTGAGTGCCACTGCGCGTGACCACATTGATGCTCGGGTCTACTTGTCTTTTCTCTACTGTGATCCACTGGATGTTCGTGTTTGGTGCATCCGTCCATCTTCTTTTCTCCATTTCCACCTCTAGCACTGGGAAATCTTCAATAACATGCCCAAATGATTTACAATAATTGCACGCAGTGCATGGGTTAACACAATCTATGGATACGTGAACTGGCTGGCTAGAATTATAGCAAATGACCTGGTCGCGGCCTCTCCCTTGCGCTCGGCCAGCATTTCTTCTTCTGCCGCGGTATCCAGCACCACGACCTCTGTATCCTCCTTGGTCATATTCTGCATTCTCTTATTTTGGCTGGGTATCTTCTTGTACGCGGTACAAGCCAGCGCCTCTCATTGAGTCCATATCTCATTTTCTTTCATTCATTAGTTCATATGCGCGGTAGTTGGATTCATCATGTCCAACTGATTTACATAAATTGTAGTATAAATTTTTATGTGTTTTGACATATTTCTGTCTAAGATAGCAGTCTTCAGGTCTGTGTTCTGTGGTTCTATAGATTTCACACCATGGGGCCTGATTCTAATTTAATGGGTTAGGTGCACCACTATTAAGATAGTCGCAGAATAACGAGCAATGATCCTGGTCATGGCCTTCTCCTTTACAACCTGTACACCATATCTGATGTCTAGGTTCATACCTTTGTTCTTTGCCATTCTTCATGCTTTGTAGTTCTAGTGTCAGGGTGGTCAGCTGGTTTTGGATCTGAGACATCCCAGAACTAGTCTCACCAATCGGCGAAGCTTCTAGCTTCATTGCGGTCTCCAAGGCCTCTTCCTGTGACTCAACCTTCTGCTGCATCAATGGTAATCTAATATGGGGAAACAAGACAACAATGAACCATTCCTTGTGTTGTGCCGGAGCTATAAAAAAGATTACTTGGTCTAATATGGTCTTGAACTTCTGATCAAACTCCCAAACCATTTCAGTCGGTTTCTGCTTTATTTCCTTCAACTCGGTTATACACTGAGATTCAGATTTAGGTTTCTTGAACTCAGCCACGAGCGTAGCTTTAATTTTTACGAGGGTTCGTGGCTGTGTGGTTGAGTACTTCATAAACCAATGTAAAGCTCTATCTTTGAAAGTGGTGATGAGCTGTGATCTCTTCACTGCATCATCCTGGATTTGTCTTACACTCCATATGGATTCACAAAGAAACCAGTGCTGGTCAGGGTCTTCTAGGCCAGCTCCTTTGAATATTGGTAGCTTCGTATCCATGTGTGCCATTGTTCTACTAGGTGGTGGAGTGCTTGAATTAGTGCGCGGATGCTATAAAAGGCTCTGCGCAGTGAAAACAAATGGGACTATCAAGAGAGATGTACTGGGCTAAGTTTTCTGTGGGGTGGGCTGCGTAGCAGGTGGGTTTTGAGATAATGATGGATGGTCTCTGCAGCCAGTGGGTTCTCATGAGTAAATGGCAGTGCGGCTTCGTTGTCAATGTTACACGGGATCTCAGTATCAATATGGAGTCCAGGGCCTCCAAGATTCTTATTAAATTTATATCTCTTACCACTTCTAAGATTATGTGTTTCTTCGTCCGAATCACTAAACATACTGTTTACCATGACAAACTTAAGAATATTACTGCATTCTTAAAACACCTTTCTCAGCTAATAACATCTTAATGTAGAGACTGAGATTGTTTAGTAGCTTACCTTGGAATCCTCCAAAAAAATATTCTTCTGCTTGGCTATAGGATTTGAGTGTGTCTACAACAAATTCTGTTACGAAGCCTTCTAGCATATGATCGACCCAAAAATCAACTGCGCATGTCAATGGGCTGTCTATTGCTTTGAGCTGCGTTATGAGCTCAGGAGTCCACTCTGTAGGAACTCCTCCTTGAAAACAAGTTTTCTTTTCTGCGAGCCGCGAGATCCACGCGTGTAGCTCGTTGGGAAATGATGCCCAGAAAATCTCATGAATATCGTTGAATAGATATCTATCCGACCACTGTGTGTCAAATAGACGCGGATGTCTATTCTCTTTCCTTGCAAAGTCTCTTCTGGTCTTGTCCCACCAAGCTTGGATTTCTGTCTTTTCAGGATGCCAGTTGTCAAATCCTTTCGGGAACTGGTATTCTTCGTCACACATAATGGTTGCAACTCATCACGGATTCTAGCGTGGCAACAGAGCCATTTGTTGGCTATAACTGACCCAGAGGTTTTCTTATAAGTCCCAGGTTCTTTACGGTTTCCCCTTGACCAACAAAACCCCTTCACACATGCTTTTTCGGCAACAACCTGTGAGCAGGTTGAGGTCTCACTCGAGGTGTATCTATGGGGTACTGTGGAACCAGGTTTCCACAGTAAGTGATAAGTTGCTTGGATGGGCATATTATGCAACACAACAGATGATATGTGCTGCGAGATGAGACTGCGTAGTGATGGGAAACGCTGCGGTCTGCACCACTATACTCTTCTACCACGGGACTTCAACTGAAGCTGTGAACAATCCAACTTTATTCTATACTTGGATTATCTTGAAAATTCTTAAGGCACTAAAATGAATATCACTCATCCATTCATTCAGGTGCTTAACTGACTATCCTTCTAACATTCATTCATTAACTCAAGATGTCATGATTCAACATAGACGACTAATCTAATCCACTGTGTACGTCCCTTTACTGTGTGCAAGAAAGTACTTAACTAAATGACTGATTCAATACCTTCATACATAAGAATAAATGTTCACCATTAACCTATTCATATGGAACTTAACATATCATTTCCATACTTCTCTAATGGAAAATGCATATAAAATCTCTCTTCATAACAGTATGCCAGGAAACATTTAGACATTCATTAATAGAAAACATAGGTAAGCATTCATTTATAAATCACAACCACACAACACGAGATTTAACGTGGTTCACTCCCCCGGGTGGGAAGCTACGTCCACAAGAACGGTTGGTAATATATTTCTTTAAAAGGGAGGGGGACAAACATTCTTAGTCTGCGCACTCATCTGCAAACTCTCCTTCCTCTCAGATAGGTCTTTGCATAGACAGCTACAGAGCCTTTTCAATCTTCTTAGCTCAGAGAGATTTTTCAATATAACAACAAACTAATCCAAAAACATAACCACACAGTAACCCCATCCCATACAAAATTGTATTCTTAAATAGATCATGCCTCTAAGGTCATGTCTTTACAAAGCCGAAGACCTAAACCCAAAAACCCTTAGGGTTTACAAAACTGTGTTGGTTTCCCTAAACTGGCTTGTTGGCATCTAGTAGCGTCTGCTTCATCGTGGCGGTTATCCACGTCTTCATTCTTTCGTTACCGGCCTCCCTGTCGCACACGTGCCAACAGATCTCTTTCATAGAATCGTTCATCTCTAACTGTTTCACCCATCAGGCATGCCAAGACGTCGCTTTCCTCAACAAACTCGTGCATTGGTCGCCTTCCTGATTTGCTCGTGCCCGCCGCTTGGCACTCCTAGAGCATCTTTCCAAAATTAGACCATTACTAGTCCATCCGATACCTGCATCTGATCCTTGTCCAGCACTCCTCTTTGCTGGCTCCACGTGTCCTGACTGCTTCGCAGCACTGCTTCCTCGCAGCATTGGTCTTTGCGGTGCTTCCAAAACTTGGATGTTGCGCACAACTTCGTAGCACCCTTAGGACTTAGACAAAATTATATTTCCGAGCTGCGTTAGGCTCAGCTTTCTTTGCTTATCAAAGAAGGTGTTACCAAAACTTTGTCCCGACCTGGGCCCAACAAGTACAATATACGACCTCTAGCCGGCAACCAATCTGAACCAAGAACTGGGTCTCTCCACTTGTGCCTCCACCACTTCAATCCTCCATGTAATGTCAAACTCAAACTAGGATAGGAGTTTGGTAGGTAAACATAAGGAGTTCACAACAACAAGGATCAATAAGTGTAGACTCAAGCCACAACAAAAATCCACTAGAGTTATCTTTCTTTCCCTTTCTCCTCCCTTCCATATGCCATAAGAGCTCAATATATAGCCTTCCAAAGGTAATTGAAAGGACACATCAAGGCGTTTTGGGGCACATGGAGGGCCAAAGGTCACCCTAAGACCGCCTTTTGGGAGTAAAAAGTAATTTTCTAATGATTTTTACCATTTTACTTGGTACCTGCGGGCTATGGTGGAACAACTCGCGTGTACGCTGGCTAAAGTGGAACAACTAGCGTACAGGAAGAAAAATAGGGAATATTGTTTCTGAAGGACATAAAGTGAATTTGAGTCAGTGAAAATGGATCTTGAAGGACAAAGAGTGTTGATGCTCACAAGGTGGAGAACTGCGTTGTAACAAATGCCCCCTAATGTGTGAGGTCAGAGAATGGTGCTACGATGGCCGAAATACATTATAAATCTTAGAAGTGGAGTGATGGAGACACAACTGGAGAGAGTAGCTCACTCGTCATAATACAATAGTATCTCTGAGTACATGTTGGTATAGTACAACAATCTGATACAATGGCCATGAATAGGTAGTACATTATGAATATATGTCATAAGTGGTCATAACCATAACCATTGACAGTAAGATATGGTCTCCTATTGAAAAGGAAACAACTGGTGCAATATTGGAGGTACAAACTGCTGATGTTTGAGAGGTGATATCTCAGATGTAAAGTCATGATCATAAGTAGCATATTGAATGCCACTATCGCTTGAGGTCTTCTACACAAATCATCTACAGTGCAAGTCCCATCAAGTGAATAAAGGTGTTGAGGTCGAACCTGATGTGACATCATCTAATTACCGATCAATGATGTATACCGTTAACAGACGCAAGGTAACCCACCAATAATGAAAATGGGCATCAAGGCACAGAGTACAATCATCATAGTGTGAATATATGTGTTGAAGTCAAACACTAAGATGAATCCATCGATCACAGGACATTGATGTATTTCCAAAACTGTCAATGGAGAGAGAACCTACCACTAATGACTGCAAGCCTCAAGGTACTCAACCGAACTCTAAGTCTCAAATTCCGAAATAAATGAGTTGATGTCAATGGAACGAAACTCACTAGAAGGAGGGCATTAAGGCATCCCAATCAACCAGCACGAGGTAACAACTACGCTAAAAGATTTGGAAGAGCTCAAGTGAAATGAACTGACTCAATAAGGATGGCCGACATGCAATAGTCAAAAGATCTGAGGAGTGGCCAACTCTGGTTTCAGGACTTCTTTTGAACAAGAGCATGAGCAGATGGATAGACTCAGGCAGCATAGACTCGACATAGACTATGCGATGCAGCAGGCATCAACAAAGGGCTCCATAGTGACTGGAAGCTTAACCAATCGATGGAGTAAAACTGAGAAATGAGTACAACTCCTAAGGTCCTACTATAGTCCTGACTCATAATGTATGGAGTGGAATGAATGCTCTGTTCAAAGGAGACACAACAGCTGCTAACAATAAGATGTAAATATTCTCCCATCCGGCTTTTTGGAATATTTGATTTTTTTGGTCTTTTTCAGATTTGTAAAGCTTGAAAAAGAATAAAATTGCTTATAGTACAACAAATGAGGGAACGAGTGTCAAGCAGCAGGCAGACTATTCCCAAGCAGTGCAACATACCTATGATCAATGCAAGGAATCGTGTGCGATATGTAGACACTCGGGGATGTTTCCTCAGGGTCAAAAGGTCTTCAAACCGTGAAGGGAAAATGGAAGCTCTACACGGCTCGACAGGGAAAGTGCTTAGGCACCAGGCTAACAATTGAGTAAGCAGGAGCCGGCACAAGGCTCAAGTGGCAAGCAGGATGATGCAATGCAATCACAACTTGGTACAAAATGGGGGGAGTCCTTATGGGCGATGGCTAGCATAAGACAAAGTAGAGTATGAGTCTTTATCACAAAGTCATGGCGTAACTACAAAGGACTCCCGATCTTAAGGAAAAACGACGCCATGGGAACCATAATGAAAATGGTGTTCTAACTAGGGTACCCTTGTTCGGAAAGGCCCTACCACCAAATAATGACACTTCTATAACAATGTGAAGGCTCCATGTTGGTTAAGAGCGGGGTTGCACCTAGGGTTGATGAAAATGGTCAAAAGTTCAAATCCATAATGCATGTGAAAATGACATCTAACTTATATGCCAGGTGTGAAATATACATGCCGTAGGCGCGAAATGATCAAAAATCAACTCTCGTTGAAGAAATCTAGTAAAAAATGCTTCTCCAAGACATTACATTAGTCCAAAACAGCTTAAAACGATGAAAAATATAGACAAGTGGGTTTCCAAAACTGTAAATAGTAATAAAAAAATTACAATTTACAATTCATTTTCACTTTTTACCCAATTTGCAGTTTTTGGTTAGTTTTCACCTTGGATTTTAGTTGTTGATTCTGGGAGCTACAAGCAGTCCTTCATCGAGCCGTCTGGAGCAGGTAAGCTCTATCTCATCCTCCTCTTTCATTTAATAGTTTTTATTTCAATTTTCATTGGTAAAAAATTTCTAATGGGGAAGCCCTATTTGGTTACGGCGCTACCTGCGAGCTACAAGCATATGAGTCACGGATAGGGCCTAGCAGGTACCCGCCTCTGTGACCTAATTGTCCCATGGGTACGGCCGTAAGGTTGGTATTTTAAATGAAAATGACTAAAATATTTGTTTCTCTTCCTCCATGATGGTTCTAGAATGGAGATAAAGGGAGCATGACCTTGTGGATGAGGCCGTCCGCAATGATTTTCCTATGCAACAAGCTTCAACGGAGTCGCTGCACTCTAGATTTGTGCCTGAACCGCTGCAGTAAAATTTTGTTTATCGATGATCCGATGAAGTCATATGAGGGCGTGGGTGCCATTTTGCTTAAATATTCATCATAGATGGGTCCCTTCCCTTTTCTATCACCTAATACATCTAAAATGGAAGCTCCTATTTGCATGATCACTTCTATTATTGGCAGTTCCCTTGGATTGTTTGATTCTTGGGTTGTACCTAGCCCGATTGAAGTTAATTATTTTGGAGATTCCATGTTTCTATTAGCGGTTAATATTGATTACCAAGATATCTAGTTGGATCCTACCGACCCCAATCCTAATCCTCACACAGTTGTTGTTCTCGATAAATACATCAATCCCTCATGGGATACTCTTCCATCTCTTTCACATGACTTTCTCTCTAACATATTACCTTCAGATGAGGCAATTATTGAAGTCATGGATTGCCAATTCAGGAAAGATGATGGATGCTCTTCAAACCTTCATTTTTTATGTCGATGTATTTTGTTCCTTTTCTCCAACGAACTTCACGAAATTTTATTAGAAGGGAAATTGGGAAACATTTCAAAGACATTTCCTATAAACATATCAGTCAATTCTGGTATCATGGAAAATAATCAAATAGGTGTTGAGTGTACTTCTAATGATATTTCAATATACACTACCTTGTTTAAGGAATTATGTGATCCTTTTGATTTTTCCTATGAATAAATGCCTGGCATCAATACAAAAATTGACAAATATGAAATCCAAACTTACCTCGGAGCCAAATCTATTTGGTATAATATTTGACTGGTCCATGATCGAAAGGATATCACTATAAAGGTGGAGGTCTAAAAGCTACTTCGTGATGGTTTCATTTATCATGTTTCTTTGACTGAATGTGTTTCCAATCCCATCCCTTTCACTAAAAAACAAGGCATTATCTATGTTTGCATTTATTATAGCAATCTTAATGCGACATGTCCCCTTCATTGATAAGATTATTGATGATTGTGTTGGATGTGAAATATTCTCATTTATGGATGGTTTCTCTAGCTATAATCAAATTGAAATCAAACCAACTAACCAACACAATACGACCTTCAATTTTCCTTGGGGTACTTTTGCTTATTGTAAGCTACAATTTGGTCTTAAAATTGCTAGGACCACTTTCGAGCTAGCCATGGCCAATGCTTTCCATGACATCAAGTATATTGTACAAGTGTCTATTGATGATATCCCTACCTATTTGCATAACCATATCGATCATGTCGCTCACCAACATGAGATTTTTCTTCACTATCGATATTACAATATGTGTTTGAACCCATATAAGTCCATTCTTGTGTGGAATTGAGTCATTTTATTGGCTTCATCATTTCCAGGTATGAGATTATACTTGACCGCGTAAAGGTTGAGGTGATTCTCAAATTAACTCCTCCTCGTAATATCGCCCAAATCGAAAGTTTGAAAGGGAAGGAAAAATTCTTACAGTGTTTTATTGAAAATTATGCAAAAAACACCAAAGGTTTTATGAATTTACTTAAGAAAGGAGTATCCTTTGTGTTTGATGATAAATATCAACATTATTTTGATTCCTTGAAAAAGCCTCTTACATCAACCCCACTTTTGAGTCATTCTAACTATGCACTCTATTTTGGGCTTTATCTTGTTGCTTTTGCATCTACTACCAGAACATTTTTAGTGCAAGACAATGGTTTGCACCAAGATCATGTGATATATTATCTTATCAAGGGCCCTATTGGCACTCAACTTCGATATTTGCAATTGAAAAAACTTGCTTTGGAAATTGTTCATACTGGCCAATGCTTCCGACATTACATTTTCATAGAAAAACCATCGTGGTTGCTGACTCTAACCCCATGAAACACTTTTTTTCATGTCAAATAATTGGGGTTAAGTACTCGAAGTGGATCGTCATCATATAAGAGTTTGATTTGGAGTTCTATGTTATCAATCAATATTTTCCTGGGTTGCGGTAGGAAAGACCATGAGGTAACTATTGCAAACCAATATTTAGTGGACAGAAAAATAACCTTTCCGACCATAGAGAGGGATCTCTCTTTAGTGCTTCCAGCAATAGGATACAGCTTGAATGGACTGGTTTATTGGTAACAATGGTGGTTAGACCTTCAAATAATCAATTAAAATGGGTTTGTGGTTGGTTGGGAGTTAAGAACACGAGGAAAGTTGGGCATGCAGTCAACTTCATTGGGTTTCCAGTCACTAATGATAGATTCAGTCCATGATTGCAGATCCAGGAGGCAAGGTAGATGGGGTTCTTTCACGTTAGAGTAATCAGCGATTGAAGGCAGATAAAGAAAACAAGTTTGGTCACAAGGTTAGAGCATTTGAAAATGATATCTAACCTGAAAATTTGAGAGGAAAAGGTTGGAATACCTAGTCATATGCATCTGGAGCATGGAGGCATGAACTCCAGACCATGTAGTCTTGATATTTAGGTATTGAAGAAGTCAAAAATCAATGGAAATACAAAGAAAGAACACATACACAGGAAATAACAGACATCAGAACACACATCATAAGAATCACAAGCTCCAGAATCGGGTCTTCTCATTTAATTAAGAGGCTGAGTTCAATACAAGCACAGAGCAGTAATACTTCTGAATCTAAAACATCCAACCTTTTGGTCCTCTTCGGAACCTGCCTTTATAAGCTTACAAAACATCAAAATATCGTTACTGATTCATAACAACTTGGATTGGTAATGATGAGGTCATTCGAGATGAGTCTTCTAAATCAACAGCCTCTAATTCTGTCATGCCTAGAGGAAGGGAATCACTTGCGTTGGTAGTGTGCCATTGGCCCGTGGAAGCCACCTGCGCATCCTTCGGATCGGGCCGTTTTAGGTTGATTAGGAGAGTTAACTGAAACATATTTCTTTAGCCTCTCTCAAACGCGCTGCTTTTCTGTGAAGATATTCATTCCCTGCGACTACGATTTGCTTTGTAAAACTTCTTTTGATCCACAATTATCTTTCCGCAATCCGCAATCCGCAATGCGGAAAGCAGGATTCGAAAACTTGCCTTTGCGCCTCTTGGATGATTGCCTTTCCGCAATCCGTAATCCACAATGCGGAATTAAGAAACTTACTTTTTGTGTCTCTGGAAAATGGCCTCTCCACAATCCACAATCTGCAATGTGGAATGCGGGATTCAAAAACTTACTTTTTTGCCCCTTGGAAAATCATCATTCAGCAATCCGCAATGCAGAATGCGTGATTTAGAAACATACTTTTTCACCATTTGGAAAACTATCTCTCCGCAATCTGCAATCCACAATGCGGAAACTTATCTTTGCGCTCTCTAGAAAATTGTCGCACCGCAATTCGCAATGCAGATTGCAGGAACGAAAAAACGAACTTGTGGAACGCCATTTTAACCATTGATCTAATACGCTCCTTGATCCTATCCGTCCAATATTATTTTGCTATGGAAGAAGCGCATTTAGTCCTTTTTAGTTGCGGAAGACACTTTTATGGCTGTTTTTTCTCATTCTTTTCATAGTGGCTCTATCCTTCGGCTCGAAATTGCTCGGAAACTAGCCATTTTCGGGCTTTCTAGTTCTTTCCTTGCTGGAAGCAAAAATAGATGTTAACCACGGCTGCAACTGAGTATGCTATCCTCCCTATGAGGTATCAAGAACATGTAGACTAGTGGCCCTTACTCCCTTCCTCTTTTTCCTTTTGCGTATCACAAAAATGAAACAAAGCTAACTGAAAATAAAAAATAGCAATATACAATGGGGTGTGGATCGACGGACTTGCTTTTACTTGAAATAATGCTTCAAGAACCATCCATTTACTGATCTCTTGATGACTGGTTCATCATCTTCGTCTTGTAGGAAGAAAGCATTATTCCCATGGTAGGCAGTGATTGTATAAGGCCCCTGCCAAAGGTTATTAAAATTTTGCGCCTGATCTTCACTTCTAGCATTCCATTTTAATAACAGATCTCCCACTTGGATATCATTCGCCTTACTCTTTCTGTCAAACATCTTCTTTATCCGGTCTTGATATTTCGTGGCTTCAGCCTGTACCCCTTCTTTGATTTCTTGTATTTCCACTAGCTGGTTAGCTCTCCTCAGTTCCGGGTTTGGATCTTTTTCTTGCTCCTGTAGCAATCTCATTACAGGGCCTTTGAGGGAATCAGGGAACACTACCTCTGTTCCATATACTAGCTTGAAAGGAGAAGTTCCAATGTATTTTTTAGAGGTAATCCTATCAGCCCACAGGGCAAAGGTCATCTTAGTGTGCCAAGCCCTTTTATTTTCTTGCAACAATTTCTTGATTATCCTCACCTTACTTTTGTTGGAGGATTCTGCCAATCCATTTCCATGGGGATAGTAAGCAGTAGAATGGCCCAATTGAATGTGGAACGTGTCACAAAATTTGATCATCTTATTGGATTTGAAATCCTTTGCATTATCAATGATTATATTAATGGGGCACCCAAACCTAGACATGATATTCTCCTCTAGAAACCTTTTGATGACTGTATCTGTGGCTTTCTTGGTGGGTACTGCTTTGATCCATTTGGTGAAATAATCAGTGGCAGTCAGTATCCACCTATGCTGGCCGGAGGATTTGGGGAAAATTTCGCAAATGAAGTCAAGCCCCCACTGCTGGAAAGGAGATTCCACAGATATTGGTTTCAAAGGAAAGGACAAGAGCTTCCTCTTTCCTTCATAAAATTGGCATTCATGGTAGCTAGTTATTTCCTTATAAGCATCTTTGAACATATTAGGACAATAGAACCCAACTCTGAGAATTTTGTTAATAGTGGCCTTCTAGTAATGATGTCTCCACAAACACCTTTATGAAATTCTTTCAATGTCACTTTGGACTCATCTTCCATTGTACAATTCAAGACGACACCTCTAGGGTCATTCCAATAAAGACAACCACCCAGTATGAAAAACTTCGCAACCTTCATCTTGGTGGATCTAGCTTTTCTTTTTCCCATATCAGGGGGTGCTTGCAAGTTCTATAAAACATATATAACATCATAATAGCAAGGAGAGGACATGAATTTTTCTGATACTCGAGGTAGTGGATCTTGGGAAGTTTACTCATGCATGTGTCACAGCAGGTTCACACTCGTTGAATCCCAATTTGATTTAGCTATGAGCCTAGCCAGAACTTGTCCTTTAATAAGCTTTGTCGGTTTGATCTCTAGGTCATCTTCCAGAAGTGCAGCTATCCACTTTGTCCTTCTACCTTTTGGATTTGGTTGGGTCAATATATCTTTCACAACAATGTTAGGAACATAAGCCACAACAAGGGAATGTAGAATATAAACCCTGAAATCATTCGGTGTTTTGATAATGGCATAGGCTTGCTTTTCCATAATGTTGTATTTGAGCTCAGCATCTCTCGGAGCCCTGCTAAAGAAAGTTATGGGTTTCTCATCACCTTCCTGATTTTTCTGTAAAAGCACACCCGCTATGGAATGCTCAGAGGCGAAAGAAAACATAAGAAATTCCTTGTCAAAATCTGGGCTGATCGGTACAGGTCCTTCAAAAATTGATCTTTTTATATCTTCGAATGCTTGCTTAGATTCGACAGTCCATCCGACCTGAGTGTCTTTTTTAAGCATGCAGGTGATCATCCTCATGATCTCTGGAAAATTGAGAATAAATCTTCTTATGAAGTTCATTGTGCCTAAAAAAGATATCTTTTCCTTCTTAATCCTGGGGAGCTCAATTTTCTGTATTGCATCTATTCTGTCGGGTTCAATTTTGATCCCATCTTTAGATATTATGTGGCCCAACAACTTACCCTCTTGCATGGAAAAATTTGACTTATTAGGGTTTAAAGAGATTCCAAATTTCGTGCACTTGGTGAACACTTGGTGCAAATGTTTTAGATGTTCTGCATCAGATTTAGAATATACAGTGATGTCATCCATGTAGACAACTAAAAATTTGTCTTTCCTGCAAAAGCTATATCCATATCTCTTTGGAAGGTGGCCTCTGCATTTAACAGACTAAAGGGCATCTTCGCATACATGAAGGTTCCCCAAGATGTGGTAAAGGAGGTCTTGCTATGGTCTTCTAGCTGCACCTTAATCTGATTGTATCCTGAAAATCCATCCAGCATGGACATTCTTGCCAACCCTACAACCTTCTACAAAATGTGGTCCATTTTGGGAAGGGGGTAGTTGTCCTTTAGGGACAACTTGTCGAGATTTCTAAATTCAATACGCAGTATAATCTCACCGTTCTTTTTCCTTACTAGGACTATGTTGGCCACCCACTTCGAAGACCTCAAAGAGACTATGATTTTGGCCTCGTACAACCTATTTACCTCTTTTGCTATCAGTGGGAGCAGCATGGGATTCATCCTTCTCAGCTTTTTCCTAAATGGCTTCTCCCCTGTCTTGACTAGTATGGTATGTTGGATGGAAGCTGTGTCATATTCTTTCAGATCTTCATAGCACCATGCAAACACATCAAAAAAATTTCCCATTAAATCCATATAGTACTTTTTGACACTTGGGGCCAAAGCCTTTGGTAGTTTGACAATTTTGGGTTCTTCATCGCTCCCAATGTTGCAGTCTTCTACTTCTTTTGGGTTTGGAGTGACCTTGTGATGTTTGGCCACATCATTTTCATCAAACAATCTCTCTAGTGGGACCAATCCCTTGGGTATGTAGTTTCTTTTTAGCTGTAAAATCTCTTTTCCTCCCAAAGTGGTTTTGAGCACTGGCGGGTCAGGCTCCCACTCCTCAACTTCATAGTCCTCTTGATCAATTTGGACATTGGAAAATTCCCCATTCATCTCCATCAATTTTTTGATTTGTTGGTCATATTCAAATATCTACCAATTCTTTGTATTATCCGGGATAGAGGGTCTATGCCTTATATTGATCATGTGAGTCTTGGTAGGATAGGCACGGAGTTGAAACCTGCTAGCGGAGCAGGATAGAATGCTTGCTATTTCATTTTTCTCCCTGGGAATGAAAGAAATAGGATGTTCTGTGAATAAATTGTCAAACAGATCCCACACAACATTTATGTAATTCCCCAGACGGGGGTGTTTCGACTCATAGTTTCCATTCACTTGTTGGATTATCAGCTCTGCATCTCCATAAACCTTGGTCTTCTTAGCTTTCACGATTCTGAGTACATTCAATCCCAATAGCAAAGATTCATACTCTGCCACATTATTTGAACAGTCAAACATTAGCTTGGAAGTATGAAATCTGGTGCATGCATTTCTAACGTCTGGAGGGATGATCCATATTCTAGCCCCAACTCCTTCTTTATTTACATCTCCATCGAATCTCATGACCTAGTGATCTTCTTTTTGGAAGGTGACCGTGGCCTCTATTTCCAATTTTGATTTCTCATTACTTCCCTCTTCCATCCGTTTCCCATAGTCATCTGAGTTAGCTGAGCTATTAAGGCATTGTACCCCATTCCCATCATTTGGTTCAGGTAACTTGGAAGCTTTCACACTTTCTTCCTCTGAACCTAGATCATAGCAGAGAATTGAGGAACCTACATCCGTGTCTATGGAAAATATGGGGTGGCTATCAGGCATGTCCTTGTTGCTTACTACACATGAAAACCTATGCTCCCTGTACAACCTTATGCTTTCCCAAAAGACCGGGATGGTGGAATAAGACATGTCCATCTACATGTTCCCCTTTAACTTTGTTGTCCACAACCTGGACAACAACATCCCAAACTTAGGTGGGATATAAGCCACTACCACATCCATGATCATATTCTTATGAGGTATCTGAGTCAGCGAGACCACCATGTCTTTAATCATCCCCACACATGGAACTCTTCTAGACTCAAAGGAAAACATATCTTTATAGGGTCTTGTGATTTATAACCCTAGATTATCCACCACTGAACTTGGCATGAGGTTATAAGAGGCTCTTGAATCAAACATGGAATTGTGTAGGATATGGTCATGTATGTTGAGACTCATATAGAAAGGAGGGACATCAGCTTTGGAGGCATTTTCAACATGGGGACCAAAAAGAAAGGTAGGTTTATCATCATGCATATTGAGGGTATCAAGTTGCTTTCCTTCCCCACCATTCACTACTTTCAGAATCAGGTCTTTGTATTCTGATTTTTTTACCAGCTCATTCAAGCGGATGGAGATCTTAATCTTAGATATTTCATTTTCCAAACTGAAAGCAACATGGACCCTCTCCGTTGTCTTTGTATTACCTTCATCTCCCCATTCTAGACTCCTTTTAGGGGGCTCTTCCCCTCTCCCAAGAGTCTCCTCAAAGATTGTAATTTTTGGGTCCTTTTTCTAAGAGACCTCTTTTCTTTGTGGCTGAGAAGAAGATGGATCAACAACAACCTTTCCTTGGTATACTGTTATTTTTCTACTTCTTAAATAATTCATCCTCTCGAACTCGCAGATGGCATTGTGTAGCCCTCTTTGGTATTGGTCATATTCTGATCCACCTAGGACACCATCTGACTGGAGGGAAGACTGGTCATGCTCATATTTAGTCAAATAGACTTATGGTTGGATCTGATCAAAGAGGTGGATTTGGTCTTCAACATGCCTATCTTCCTCTTCTTCATCTATGAAATGCTCAGCAAAAGGTGGTCTGATGAGATGATTTTCAAGATTTCCAGGGTCCCTTAGCTCTCTATGTCTTCCTTGTGGGGTAGGGGGTCTTCTGAGATTGTTATTTCGAGCTTCATGGTCTGGTTTTTCTATGGAAGGAGTCCTACTGTCAAGGGAGATCCTATCCACCATCCTTTCCATATTTCTCATCATTTGCTCAAATTTGGCATCCATGGATTTGGATGTGGAAGGATGCACTGTTTCATTACATCTCCTTTTCTCAGCTTCAGTCATGGGATTCATTTTACCCGAGGTCATCAAGTTGGATTCCACTTCTAATGGATCTTTCATCATATCATAGAGGGTGGAATATCTCATCTCTCTCAGCATGAGAGAAAAGTTATTGTCAAAACAGTTGGAAAAATAAAGCTTGGATGCCCCCACAAGAGGTTTTATGTCAACAGGGATAGAATTGTACAC
The DNA here is from genome assembly GCA_027924585.1 of Larix kaempferi. NCBI lineage: Eukaryota > Viridiplantae > Streptophyta > Pinopsida > Pinales > Pinaceae > Larix > Larix kaempferi. The sequence goes on along the minus strand of BSBM01000762.1, from coordinate 11,685,354 downwards.
TCTCATGAACCTGGGTGAGAATTCTTGGACAATCTCAACATTGGTTTTCTTTGTATTTTCATACTGAGTCAGAATTTGGACAGGGTTTTCTTATCCTTCCATCTGGCTAGGAAATCTCCTTCAAATATTTCATAGGTCGCAATTCCTCTATTCGGAAGGGCCTTGAACCATTTCTTCACCTCCCCTGCAAGGATTTGGGAAAAAAACCTCATCTTAACATCATCTTCATCTAGCTCATCTAGGTCTCTGAATTCATTGAACTGGTTTATATGCTGTTGTGTAGAAATTTTTCCCTCCCCATCAAATCTTATGAGGCGTTGGGCGTAGCCCACAAGTAGGTCATCAAGATTAGATGGGAGGGCTAAAGGGGCATATCTTGCATCCATGGATCTTAGGTTTTTCTTGGGAGTAGAGGGACCTTTAGAAGAAGCAGGGGTAATAACGAGAATTGCAATAGTAACGCTAGGGACAATAGGAGGAATATTAAGGACTTGGGTACTTTGGCCAACAACTTTAGCGAAGGGAAACAGGCGACTAGTTTCTTCCCGTGCTTGTAAATTTCCCCATAAAGCACTCAGGAAATGAGTCTGGAACTTTCTTTGGTCAAACAAGGTTTCTCTTAGATCAGTCTTAGACCTAGATATGAATGGGGAAGACTCAGTCCTTAAACTTGAAGGGACTCTTTCTACAGTATATGCCTCTTTTTTCAATAAAGAAAAGGACCTATTTAATGGAGAATTACGTGCTTGGAATTTCTTGATGACCTTCTCTAGGGTTGAAGTAAATTTTGATAGCTCGGGATTTGGGTGACTTCTGGTAGGTATCCTCCTGGGAGCCAAACTTCATCCTAGGAGTTCACCAATTTGAAAGATGGACTCGCCACGCGAATAATACATGACCCTCTTGGTGTCTGACTATTGTTCACCCTCAGCAATCAGTTTTGATCTGATATAACTTTTAAAGTGAGCTCGATCTCCATTGGAATCGCCCGTTTGAAAGGTGGAGTCACCAGGGAAAATATTACAACCTTGGAATGTCAGACTCTTTGTTTTCCCTCAGAGGTCTGATTTCATACTGTGAAAACCAGAGATTCTCCCCAGTGGAGTCGCCAGAATGTTATCACTCAATATTTTCCTGGGTTGCGGAAGGAAAGACAATGAGGTAACTGCTACAAACCAATATTTAGTTGACATAAAATAACCTTTCTGACCACAGAGAGGGATCTCTCTTTAGTGCTTCAAGCAACATGATATAGCTTGAATGGGATGGATTATTGGTAAGAGTGGTGGTTAGAGCTTCAAACAATGAATTAAAAGGGATTTTTGGTTGGTTGGGAGTTAAGAACAGGAGGAAAGTTGGGCATAGAATCAACTTCGGTGGGTTTACATTCACTAATGACAGATTCATACCACGATTGCAGATTCAGGAGGCAAAGTAGATGGAGTTCTTTCACGTCAAAGTAATCAACGGGTGAAGGAAGAGAAAGGAAACAAGTTCGGTCACAAGGTTAGAGCATTTGAAAATGAATTCTAACCTGCAACTTCGAGAGGAAAAGGGTGGAGTACCTATTCATGTGCATCTGGAACATGGGGGTATGAATTCCATACCATGTAGTCTTGATATTTAGGTATTGCAGAAGTAAACAATCAATGGAAATACAAAGCAAGAACACATATACAGGAAATAACAGACATCAGAACACACACCACATGAATCTCAAGCTCCAGAATCGGGTCTCCTCATTTAATTAAGAGGCCAAGTTCAATATAAGCACAAAGCAATAATATCTCCGAATCTAAAACATCCAACCTTTTGGTCCTCTTCAGAACCTACCTTTATAGGCTTACAAAACATCAAAATATCCTAACTGATTCAGAACAACTTGGACTGGTAATGATGAGTCCATTTGAGTTGAGCTTCTAAATCAACAACCTCTTATTCTGTCATGCATGGAGGAAGGGAATCACTTGCGCTGGAGTGCGCCATTGGGCCACGGAAGCCACTTGCTTGTCCTTCGGATCATGTCCTTTTCGGTTGATTAGGACAATTAACTGAAACAAATCCCCTTAGCTTCTCTCAAACGCGTGGCTTTTCTGTGAAAATCTTCATTCCCTGCTGTTATAGCTTGAAATGACACCTCTCCGTCTGTGACGACAATTGCTTCCCTTGGTCGCATGACGACACTTCTTGAGATCAAGTTTAGTCACACAACAGGACACTTGTGGATGGAGGAGTCATTTGGGACACTAAAAATGGTTGAAATTACCTCATTCTTGACCCATTTGATGATTACAACCCTTAGGAACATTTTTCCAGACCAAACCATCTCTTGAAAATGAGCAGAAAAGCCTGTTTTTGGCCATTTTTCACATGGACGCTAGTACACAGGCATGATAGTAGCGTATATACCCTACTCTGCTTCATTAAAGTAGCGCCCACCTCCACATGTATGCTATTTTGTCTACTATAGAGTAGAGTACATTCCTGTACAAGTCAAAATCTTGAAATTTTGGGAAGTTAAGTTGGTTGGGGAACCTCCTAATCGGTTATAAATTCTTTTCCTCTCCTTCACTAACTATATAAGGAGGGTAGAAGGGCCATGTGAGGGGACCAAGCCTATAACAAAGTTATGATGGAGGAATGGAGACCCTCATCCCCCTCTCTTGTGCCTCATTTTTTATAAACCCTAGCACAGTTGATTAGGAGTTGGGATCCTTGGAGAACGGAAGCAGGAGACCTTGAATCTAGGTTTCGTGAAGTGCCAAGCTTGAAGGAAGGTATAACTTTATGTACTTGCTTTCATTCATTAATAAAGATCAGATGTTCTTCTCTTGCAAAATATGACCTATTAATGTGTCTTATATTTGATTACTGTTTGATTATAGTTCGATGTCTTCTTCTGTTATGAATATTAGTCTTATATATGTAGTCAAATGTATTTGAGAAAGGTATCAAGTTGTTTTGTAGGTTTGGGAATTGCGACACTGGATAAGCATTGAAGAGTGAGGGAGGAAACGCTAGGATCAACCTTCTGAACAAGGTGCATATATCTCTAAACCCTAATCTATTCACTTATTTGTTGTACTTGCAGAATGCTTGTAAGTCTATCTTTATCACCGTAAGTTGGTAGTTTCTCCCCTGAACTATAGGTGCATTTTCCTCACAACAGAATGGCGACTCCACTGGGGAAAGCCTAACTGCTTAGGGGTATCCAAGGTCATTTCTTTAGTTTTTTTTATGGTATTTGTTCATTTTCTTGATTAGAAACAGTGATTAGGCTCTATTTGACCCTCCTGGTATTTTTACAGACCCTTCCCAGCCCTTGCAAACCCTTGTGGACCCAGGTTTGGGGGGTTTTAACCCCATTTTTTCAACTTCTCCAACATGTATGCTATTGTTGTGCAGCACAGTAGTGTTTTCCCCTATTTGGGCGCTACGCTATAGCCATACAGTAGCGTTTACCTTAAAAAATACTCTACTTTACCTACTAGACAATAGCATACACATCCTGGGTTTGAAAATTTTGAGTTTTTTGGTTGTGGACCCAAATTTGGAGGGTTGTGACTGCATTTTTTGGCGTCCTTGATGACCCTAGGTCTGTGTTAAACCACTGTAAGTGTTCTCCTATCCTTGTACTGATCCTATGTTTATGATTTGGACCTCTTTTAATCATTTTGGGCTTGTTTGGAAAGTTTTGGGGCTTGTGGACCCAAGTTGGGGGGTTGTGGACCAGTTTGGTGTTTTGTACCCTAATTTGAGTCTGGTTGAACCTGCTTGCTCCATTTCCACTGGATTAAACCTTTTGAGTCTACTTGACCCTGTTTGTATCTATTTGAGTGAAATTTCTCTTTAGATTGGTTTCTTATCCTCCCGTATGCTTTTAGTTTTCTTTTGTAGTGAAAGCTCATGTGTTTTGGCTGTTGTTCAAGACCTTGTTTGCATTGTTTATGTGCAGACCTAACATTACCAAAACATACCTCTTTGTAGGTCATTTGCTTCATTTGGGTCTAAAAGTAGTTTTTGTACTCTTTTCCCAATGTTTGGCATGCTTACATCAATAAGAATTTGAAAGTCATATTTGGTAGCTTTTACTATTTCAATAAAGAAAACCTAAAAGTTTCTTTGCTTTGCTTTGATAGTAGGTTAGTTTCAGTTTTGTTTCTTACCTTTAAAAAGCATAAAGAATTTTGATTTATCTTCTGAATATAGTACCTTGCAAGCGGCTTAAAATATTTTAGAGTGCTTTGCATAAAAAAGAACAAGTTTTCTTTTGCATACCTATTTGTTTGAGTAGCTGCATTCTTAGGTTTTGAGTTTAATTTTGTACATTTAGGCTTTATTTTTACCTTTTCTTGCATTCGAAAGATTAAAAATTGCATTTGCATATGCATTCTAGATCAGAATTTTAAGACTTGCATTGAAAAGAAAATATTTGTTTGGTGGTAAATATTTCATTTTCAGTACTCTATCTCTATTATAACCACTCTCACACACCCACTACCTTTTTGAGTAAGTAAGTAACCTTTAAAATGAACTCTAATAAATGTACTAGTAACATTTTCGTTTTTTAGGTTACACTACACCAACTAGTCTTGGTTAGGATCTTGGGTTTAAAACACCTTAAACCACCCAAGATCACACATTACGCAAAAATCGTAGTTCGACTATCGCATGTAAACCCACTTCATTGAAAACTTGCCTGGGATCTATGCAGTAGGTCTTGTGAGATCAGATTGTTGGGAATACACCTCTTACTTTCTGTTTCGACCATATACCAGTATCTGATCGCATTTGGGGACTCTTTTGAGTTTCGGTCTCAGTTACCCTGCCCATGCCTTCTGATTCGACCAAAGACTGTTCCCCCAGGATTTTTCGGTGTGGTGGTATCCTTAGTATATGACCATAGGTTCATACACAGGTGACGGCGGAAGGTTATATCTGCTATACCTAGGACAGACATGGGAGGAAATCCCTTGCAGGTCTTTGGGAGGGCGGTTGGGTGATTCCAACGCTTGCACCCTTAGTCATTGTATTGTGGACCCCGGGTAACTATTCTTCATCCTACATTGATCTGTTTTGGGCCCTCATCATCCCAGAATCTTCTCTGAAAGGCATCTGTTTTCCTGGTTTGATTTACTTAGGACCTTTTTTAGTGGTGTGCTCTTTGTGCTACTTGTCTTAGTTTTCCCTAGAGAACTTCTTGTTCATTTGAGCAGGAAACTATGTCTAGCGTTACGGCGAGTGCCAATCAAGGTACCCCTGTTCTGGGGGATCCTTTTGTTGTTCCATTCATTGGAAACATTGGCATTCCCTTAATGGCTACTCTGAATCTTCCTAGATTCACCATAGGGCTGTCAGTTTGGTTGTTTTCCACTCTGAATTCCTTGCATGCTCCTAACGCTTCTTTTGTAAGCACCTCAAATCAAGAGCATCAGAACCCTGTGCCTCCCTTGCCAGTAACATCTTCTCCTTCTCCTTCTACCTCATGTGGCGAAAGTAGCAATACTAGTAACCACATGTCTAAAAGGAATAGAGGGAGGAAGAATGGGAAGAAGATGCCAAAACAAGGGGGCAGCAACCCAGCCTCTGTAAGTCATGCTGGGGGCAAGCACCCTGCCTCTGTAAATCATGCAGGAGGCACCTACCCAGGCTCTGGAGGTCATGCTGGGAGAAAAAATTTAGTCATTGAAAATCATATTGAAAGTTTGTATTCAACCACTGTCAGTCATGTTGAGGACACGCCATTGATCACTGCTATTCATATTAATGACAAGTCACCATTTCCTGTGAGTCATAATGGAGACACCAGATCAACCACTGCAAGTCATGCTGAGGGAGTTGATATTGTCGACAAACCCAACAAACAGAATCTTAAGTTCCCTTGTAAGTTTTGCGAGGGAGATCACCTTACTTACTTGTGCCCTGTACTTACAGAAGTGCAAAAAGTGTGGTCCTTAGTTCAAAAGTCTTCTGCTTCTGAGCAACCAAAAGTCATGTTGGGGGCAAGCTGTCAGCCAATGCTAGTCATGGTGAGAGTACTGATCTTGTAAAGGAGTCTAAACCTATAGGACGGAAACCAAAGTTCCCTTGTAAACTTTGTAAGGGAGATCACGTTACTCACTGATGCCCTGCCATTTCAGAGGCACGAAGAGTGTGGTCCATGTCTGAAGGAGCCTATGTTCCTGATTTGTCTATAGATTCCCTACAGTTAGATCAACCTTTGGTTGATAAAGTGGTTGAACCAATGCAATATTTGGTCGACCCCATTATTCCTTCAGAGAGTGAAGTGATCGAATCGATGCAATCTTCAATCGATCCCATCAGTCCTTTGGAAACTGATGCACCTGTCCCTGAAGTCTTTTGCATTACCAATTTGGATGTTCCTAAAAAAGGGGGCCCTTCATATGTGCCATGTGAACCCCTACCAAGCCCTAGGCCCATTTTCTTTGATTGGAATAGTCTAGCCGAGCCTCGTCTTCCTTCTTCGACACCTTTTCAGATAAAGGTTGATATCGAGAACCATACGGTTGATCGATGCATTGTAGATGAAGGAGATTCTTTTAGTATCTTATCCTCTTATGCTTGGAGAGATTTGGGTTTCCCTAATGTTATTCCATCTGTTAATTGTCCGTTGACCTTCGATAGAAGACCTAGTGAACCGATTGGATTCCTCCGTCAGGCACCTATTACTTTGGGTGGAAAAACAGTCTTAGTTGATTTTATGGTTTTAAAGGACCCTGTGGACTTTGATATGATCCTCGGGCGTGATTACGTTTATGCTATGCATGCTGTGGTGTCTACACTCTTTCGTGTGATACATTTCCCTCATCACGAAAGCATAGTCACTATCGACCAACTTGCATTCGTTGATCCTCCTTATTACCCAACTGTAGACCAGTACGATCCCTCGTCATTAGGAAGTACTATGTCACATGGGACTTATGTGGCATATTGTTCCTTTATTTCAACTGCTACTGAGAATAAGTCTCTCAGTTCATGCTTACCTTCTCGGGACTTAGTCCCAACTTTTGACCAAGTGACACTTCCATCTGAATGTTTAGATATGTGTTCTATCTGGGATGATATGCTTCCCTATGATGAAGTTTTCCTAGAGTCCATAGTACAGTCTGCCATTCATTTGGATGTTGATCTAGTCATAGTCATGTCCAGCCCCGGTTTGACCTTAAACTCTGATCTTCCTACTGTTGAGCCTTTGGACTCTCCTACAGATCCGCAAATTAGTGTTCCTGCTGAGTTTGATTCTGCTTCTAGAATTTTCAACTCCCGTGATGATGAATTTGTTTCTTCAAATTCCATCATGTCCTTCAACTTTGATCTTCATCCTGAAGTCGATCTTGTTGATTGTAAGTCCTCGGGCTTGGGTACCATAGAGTCTTCAATTGAAAACTCTGCCTTGTTTATGCCTGTTGTTGATGATAGTGAAGTTGAAAGTATTTCTACCACAGTAAATTGTATCGGGTCTTTCCTTACATATGTTTTAGATATGATCCTGGTACTAATGTTTCTTGGAGACAAGATTCTTAGCTGGATTTATACGTGCTTACTAGTCCTATTCGACACCTTGAGCGACCATGTCAGGTATATTCGGAATCTTGCATATAGGTTTAGGCTTCCCCGCTGTTATGTTGCATTTGAACCTTTTGCCATCCGAATTCGCCATAGGGTCGAACCTGTTGGATATTGGTGTGTTATCCATCTATTTATGCATTGTGCACCAATCCGACAACAGAGCCTACCTAACATGGGTCACCCTAGTTAGCACCCTTATGCCATTTTGGTGCCCATGCTGATTTTTTCTCATAGGCTTGGGAGCCTTTTTAGATTTACCATGACTTTGAGAAGAAGCCTCATATCTTTCTTCCTCATCTATTTCTGGCCATCCCTGATAAGGCTCCCATCTTTATGTTCAAGTTGCATGTGCATCTGTTATGATCCCGCTTGCGCTAATGAGCTTGATGCCAGCTTCCATGCTTTTAACTCATTGTATAAGCCTTCATCTCTGATCTCATTTCCGCTAAGCCCTGTATCATTTTTCCTTCACAATTTGACACCTTTTACCTAGAGGAGACATGCCCTGAGTGTCCTTATCTTGCTCATGTTCCTTGCATTAGACATAGCTTTGTTCCATGCGCTTGGAGCTATTTTCGCATGTCCTTGACACTCGTCTCCTCCCATTTCGAGCATTCTTCTTTTACTTCGAGCTCATTAAAAACAGTAAGTAGGTTTCGAGCATTCTTCTTTTACTTCGAGCTCATTAAAAACAGTAAGTAGGTTTCGAGCATTCTTCTTTTACTTCGATCTCGTTAAAAACAGTAAGTAGGTTTTGAGCATTCTTCTTTTACTTCAAGCTCGTTAAAAACAGTAAGTAGGTTGCGAGCATTCTTCTTTTACTTCGAGCTCGTTAAAAATAGTAAGTAGGTTATGAGCTATCTTCCACCTTCCCTTCAAGCTCGTTAAAAACAGTAAGGAGGCTATGAGAATTTCTTTCATCTTCACTTCAAGCTCATTAAAAAAGTAAGGAAGTTGTGAGCATTTTTCTGTATCTCCTTTGAGCTCATTAAAAAAAGTAAGGAGGTCGTGAGTTTACTTTTTCGGACTCGTTAAACCTTTATGGAAAAGATCCCTATGGAGTTCTTTTAAGCCCTTTTCAGACTCCTTAAATAGGAAAAGTTTGCCGAGCATAGTTGTCTTTTCGGGCTCGTTAAAATAACTGAACCGACATCCACTTAGGTATAGAATTACCCATTTTCCGGGCCTTTGTGGATAATTTACGAAAAAGGTATACTCTAGGTATACTCTTGTATGTGCTAGAAGAGTTCTTCTTCCATTATTTTACACTTTTTCGGGGAAGGAGACTAACTTTACGAAAAAAGGACCTTTGGAGTCGTCTTTAGGGTTTCCATACTCTCGAAATGTGAAAACAACAAGCGAGCATTCACCTACTTGGGCTCGATGTGAAATCCAAGAGAGGGTAAAAAGAGGATTGTTTAATTTTTTCAGACTCTATAAATAGGAAAACACCGGCGAGCATTAACCTACTTGGGCTTGATATTAAAATCCATGAGTAGGTGTATAGAGGACGGTTTTAGTTTTTCAACTCTATAAGCAAGAAAACACCACCGAGCACAGACCAATCTGGGCTCGATATAAAATCCACGGATAGGTGTATGGAGTTGTCTTCTAGGTTTTTCAAACTCCTTAAATATGAAAATACCGTCAAGCATGCTTTAGTTCTTTGTCAAGCTCGTTAAGAAATGAAAAAGGAAAGGGAAGGGAAGAATGTTAAAATATCTTTCAATATGATGGCAGCAAGTCAACTATTTCCTTGAACAAAGCACCTGTTTTGAGTCTATCAAATAAGTTGGGTTCTAGTGTTGGCCTTAGGGTAAACCTGATCTCAGAGTTCTTACTCCTCCGTTTGGTTAGTCTTCGACTCATTTGGAGAATCTGTTAATGTCTCCTACATTGAAGATTTGCATCGTGGTCTCTTTGGGTTCAAAGCTTCCTAAGTCACTTTGTGTCGTGCTCGCTGTTTAAGGATACAACCTGTGTCGGCCATTCTGCAGTTGCCTTGACCATTCCTTGGTGTTAGTATGTTTCATCATGTGTTCAGTCCTACTCCAAATAAGCTCATACCTTTTGAGTGTCCCTCATGTTGGATGATGAGGTATGCATTAAGGCCTCCCTTCCAACGGACTTCTTCCCATCGACTTCAACTCATTGTGCTCTGGGAATGAAGTTTAGAGTTTTAGTTAGTACCTTGGGGATTGCAGTCATTAGTGGCAGTTTTCCTCGCTATTGGATAGATGGGAATACATCAATGTCTCCTATCCGATGATTCTTCAAGTGTTCGACGGCAAGACCATCTATTCACACATGCTTGAATGTACTAGGTACCTTGGGTTCCATTTTCATTATTGGTGGACACCCTCACGTTTGCTAACGGTATACATCAATGATCGGTAATCAAACGATACCTCCCATGTTCGACATCAACTCATTTATTCGCATGGATAGGTTTGTACCTTGGATTGTTTTTGGATAAAGACCTTGGGATCCTCAATAGCATTACCCTATTTATGTTATTTCCCAAGTTGCGCAAGACTGAGCCACACTCTTTTTTGGCTCTTGATGAGACATAGATCCAGCTTGTTCTCTATGGCTATGTTCTCCATTTTTGACATAGATCCACCTTGTATTTATGTGGCTATGTTTACACTTATGTTCCTCATGGATCCATGCTTGTATTTTAGTGGCCATGATATATGCATCAGTATTTGGATCATTATTGTATCCTCTTGGAGGTCATGTTCAACTATTTGAACATGGACAGTTACCCCAAGGATGAGATTGTCTGACATTGCCTTTGCTTTCAGGTACTTCTTTTGAGCCTATGATTCTTGGTTTCTCTAGTTCCTCCATGATTCAACTCTTTGTTATTTATAATGTATTTCCGCCATCGTTTCCCACACTCCCTCTGACCTCATACATTAGGGGGCATATGTTATAGCTTGAAATGACACCTCTCCGTCCGTGACGACACTTGCTTCCCTTGGTCGCATGACGACACTTCTTGAGATCAAATTCAGTCACACAACAGGACACTTATGTATGGAGGAGTCATTTGGGACACTAAAAATGGTTGAAATTACCTCATTCTTGACCCATTTAATGATTACAACCCTTAGGAACATTTTTCCAGACCAAACCATCTCCTGAAAATGAGCAGACAAGCTTGTTTTTGGCCATTATTTCACATGGACGCTGGTACACAGGCATGATAGTAGGGTATATACCCTACTCTAATTCATTAAAGTAGCGCCCACCTCCACATGTACACTATTTTTTCTACTATAGAGTAGATTACATTCCTATACAAGTCAAAATCTCAAAATTTTGGGAAGTTAAGTTGGTTGGGGAACCTCCTACTCGGTTATAACTTCTTTTCCTCTCTTTCACTGACTATATAAGGAGGGTAGAAGGGCCATGTGAGGGGACCAAGCCTATAACAAAGTTATGCTGGAGGAATGGAGACCCTCATCCCCCTCTCTTGTGCCTCAGTTTTGGTAAACCCTAGCACAATTGATTAGAGGATGGGATCCTTGGAGAACGGAAGCAGGAGACCTTGAATCTAGGTTTCGTGAAGTGCCAAGCTTGAATGAAGGTATAACTTTATGTACTTGCTTCCATTCATTAATAAAGATCAGACGTTCTTCTCTTTCTAAATATGACCTATTAATGTGTCTTAGATTTGATTACTGTTTGATTATAGTCTGATGTCTTCTTCTGTTATGAATATCAATCTTATATATGTAGTCAAATGTATTTGAGAAAGGTATCAAGTTGTTTTGCAGGTCTGGGCATTGCGACATTGGATAAGCATTGAAGAGCGAGGGAGGAAAAGGTAGGATCAACCTTCTGAACAAGGTGCATATATCTCTAAACCCTAATCTCTTCACTTATTTGTTGTACTTACAGAATGCTTGTAAGTCTATCTTTATCACCGTAAGTTGGTAGTTTATCCCCTGAACTATAGGTGCATTTTACTCACAACACTTGCGACTGCGATTTGATCTGCAAAACTTCTTTTGATCCACAATTATCTTTCCACAATCTGCAATCCACAATGTGGACTGCGGAATTCGGAATCTCCATTCTGTGCCTTCTTAAAATGACCTTTCCGCAATCCACAATCCACAATGTGGAAAGCGGGATTCATAAACTTTTCTTTGTGCCTCTTGGATGATTGTCTTTCCGCAATCTGCAATCTACAATGCGGAATGCGGGATTCAGAAACTTACTTTTTGTGTCTCTGGAAAATGGTCTTTCCTCAATCCCCAATGTGGAATGTGGGATTCAGACACTTACTTTTTTTCCCCTTGGAAAATGATCGTTCTGTAGTCTACAATCCGCAATGCAGAATGCGTGATTCAGAACCATACTTTTGCACCATTTGGAAAACAATCGCTCTGCAATGCGCAATGTAGAATGTAGTAACTTATCTTTGCGCTCTCTGGAAAATTTTTGCTCCGCAATCCACAATTCGCAATGCAGATTGCAGGAATGGAAAAAAAGACATGTGGAATTCCATTTTAACCATTGGTCTGATCCTCTCCTCGATCCTAGCTGTCCAATCTTCTTTTGCTGCGGAAGAAGCCCATTTTTTCCTTTTTAGTTGCGGAAGACAATTTTATGGCTGTTTTTTCTCATTCTTTTCATCGTGGCTCTATCTTTCGGCTTGAAATCGCTCAGCAACTAGCCATTTTCGGGCTTTTTGGTTCTTTCCTCAGTGGAAACCAAAATAGGTGTTAACATTGTATATGATCAATTCTAAGAAATCAATTGTTTTTGCTGAATCGATTTTTTATCTTCCCCGAGTAGATGAATATCTAGTGGCCCATGATTATCTTCCTAATGAATCATTTTTCCTCATCATCTCGTATGATCCATGGTATGGGGACATCCTAGTATATCTATAGGCTCAATGTTTTTTTCCTTAGCTTTCCCAGGATGAGCGTATATGCATAGATCATCATGCCAAGATGTTCCTTATTGCGGGCGACACTTTGTGTCACCATGGGGTTGATCTAGTTCTATGTTGATGTCTTACCCATGATGAAGTTGAATGAGTTTTGAATTATTTATATGACAGAGCATGTGACGGTCATATTTTTGGGATGGATACTACCCAGAAAAGTTTTCATGCAGTATATTTTTTCCCCATGATATTCAAATATTGTATGATTTGTATCCAAAAATTTCACCCTTGTCATGTTTTTACTCAGAAAAATCACACTCACCCTACTCTCCTACATCCAATTGTTGTCATGTAAGCTTACTCCCCTACATCCCCTTCACTAAATGGGGATTTATTTTATGACATGTAAGCCTACCTTGGCCAATGGTCATGGTTATATTATTGTGTCTATTGACTATTTCACTAAATGGGTCGAGGTAATGCCAACATTTTCAAATGATGGTGAAACTGTTTCCCTGTTCGTATTCAATCACATCATTGCAAGGTTAAGTGTTCCACACACTATTGTTATTAACCATGGGTCTCACTTTTGAAATAAAATGATGATACAATTTGGCCCTCTTTTGGGTTTTTGTCAAGATAACTCAAGTCCCTACTATACTCAAGAAAATGGTCAAGTCAAGGTCGTTAATCATGTCTTGAAGACTATGATCCAACAAATGGTGGGGAAACATAAGTCAAAATGGAACCTTATTCTATTTTGGGCATTATGGGCATACTGTACCTCTACTAAAAATGCAATTGGATTTACTCCATTCCAATTGTTTTATGGTCTAGAAGTAGTCCTTCCTATTGAATGTGAAATTCCTTCATTGAAGCTACCTTTCGAACTCTTTCCCAATATGTATTGATAGGAAGAAAGTATTTTATATTTACATTGTATTGATGAACAACATCATGATGATACATTATCTAATTAGACCCATAAGAAGAGGATCAAAGCTCAATATGACAACGTTGTTCTACCTCGCATTTTATTTTGAAGGCAACTTGTTACTGGACTATGATCAAAGTCATGATAAGTTAGGGGCAGGAAAATTCGAACCCATGTAGCATAGTCCATACATAGTTACATGTGTGCTTAGAAAGGATGCTTATGAGTTAGGGGACTACGATGGAAACCCTTTGGAAGATCCTTGTAATAGGATCTATCTTAAGACGTACTATGCGAAGGATTTTGCACCTACTAGGTGCTTTGTACATTATGTATTCTATTTTTGGTGTGGTGTGTTTTTACTTTCTTTGAGTGTACTGTATGTCTTGGTTCTAGCGCTTATCATGATTTATGCTTGATTTGGAGATGTCCATGCTTCCCTCATCATGTGTAGGATTCGATGATGGTGCCAACTACAGTACTTGGAACATTTCCTTCGCCACTTGGTTAATTTTCTTTCCCATAAACCAACTTGTGAGTTTAGGTGGTTTCTAACTTGGGTCTACAACCAATAATGTTGCAGAGTATAGTGCAACCATTGAACTCTTATCCCATTTTTCCAATTTTGGTGTTCACAACTTAGTGGTCAGGTTGGATTCATAGTTACTAGTCTCACAATTGAAGAACCACTACTTTATCCACAAACCTATATTATTTCAAAATATTTTATGGGTGCATCTTTTGGAGAGATAATTTGATTCAATTGAATATCACTATATCCCGAGAGAGTCTAATACATTGGTTGATTTGTTAGGTAATTATGTGTTGGATTGGCATTTGTCTCATTAAGTATTCATTATATAAGCATACATGCACACAGTTACATGGGACAAATTCATCAAATTTGAATCCATAAGCATATAACCAAAACATACATATAGATACATACACACATGCATACATACATACATGCATACATACATACATACATACATACATACACATAGGTATATATACCAAAATACCTATCACTATATGTTTGTATGTATGTATGTATGTATGTATGTATGTATGTGTGTATGTATGTATGTGTGTGTGTGTATGTATGTATGTATCAAAGAGTGCTTTTACATCACAAAATAGATTGAAGTATCCAAAATGGGATTCATAAGCCTATGCATGGCATTATCATAGCCTCATACACATTGCTCTAATACAAAAATGTGGCTAATTCCATCTCCTAATCATTGTGAGGAGCGCGATGCTCATGGCAACACCTTTCTACACACATGATGCAACACAGTAAATCCTTAAACGAGCTAAATCCAATAGTATGATCTTGGATGTGCTTAGGAATGTTATCTATACACATGGGGGGTACCCCCATGGTAAGTTGTTGTAGGTTCTTCTTCACCAAACATAGTCATCGCTCACTCTTTAACATGTCTCTAGATGCAAATCTTGCCTCCCTTCTATGTCACTGCAAGGGTGAAATCCTTGCTGGTCAGATTGGACCCACATCTATGTCATTAAAATACAAAGTTATTAGTGACCTTGCATCTACCAAAAACATTAGAAAATCCACAAAAAACCAAACACATTAAAAAATTTAAAATATTTAAACATTACATAGGTGCATTTTCCCTATTTTGATCATTTTGGGCTATTGACATGTATTTTGGAGATAAATTTTTATATTTTTTGAGGATTTGATGAATGAGACATAGGATTTTTTGGCGACGTTCACTTATGGTATGTAATATCTACCTTTGGCATATAGGGATAGGTTTTTCCCCTATTGGTCACTTCATGTTTTACAAATTACCATTCCCACTATTATGCCATATGGTCGATCCCATCTGATTGCAACATTATCCATGGCTTCTTTTTGCATGTGGTATCTCAAATGGTACTGCATTCCCCACATCTGTACCCTAGAGTATCACCTGGATTATTATTTGGTTACCATGCTACTATTATGGTCGGAACAAGAATCTATTTAGTCCTTGAATCCAAGAATATTGAGCCTCATTTTTTTCTTTCATCATAATATTTTGGCCTTCCCTCAAGATTCCCAAGTTTTTTATTGCTTATATGTTTTCACATGCTTGGTCACTTCTGTCCTACTACTTGCTACTTGATTCGCTCATTATGCTTATGCTATCATAGTTTCAATTGACTACTATCTTAATACCTCACTTCACTTCCTATTGCATTATCTTACCGAGGGAGAGAACTCTTGCTATGAGTGGTCTATGAAATTTCCCACGTAAGATCCAAAGAGATGATGTAAACCTCACAATGAAATAATTTAGGAATAATAGAAAAAGAGACAAGCAATAGAACTTAGACCCAAACAAACTCTGATTGAGGCAGAATAATTACACATGTTACATTAAACTGAATAGTAAACAGGTAAATTAACAATGCTGAGTATGAGGATTCGAATTCATTAGGAGGAATTCAAATTATCCTTCATGCACAGATCCATAATCAGTGGAGAGTCATCAATGCCTAACTAGGAGTCGACCTTCTCATCAGTGAAGTCATCAATGCACAAGTAATGGTCAACCAGGAGTCAAACTGAGTCTAACTGAATGTGGTTGGTGTAACTAGCACATGAAAGCACTAATATAGTGAAGGAGGCTCAGTGGAGGGCACCATAGGAGTTAACTGGAGTCGGAATGGTCAATCTAGTCTCACTGGAGGTCCAACAGAGTGATAAACTCAGTAAAGAGTCAGTTAATCCTTAAATCAGGGAAATAACTGAAGATAACTCAATATAACTGAATATAACTGGACTAGTAGGTGAAGAAGCCACCCTTGTCATGCAGTGAAGCAAAGGAGGTCACACTAGTCACTGGGAGGTCTAGAAATGATATGAAAGAGGCTCCGCAGGCTAGTTTGCTAAGGACTAGGTGTTGGGACTGATGACCTAGAATGCATGCAAAATGCATGCAAACCTTAATTGCATGCAAACCCTATTTTTGCATGCATGACTAAAAATGAAAATGACTGGAAAGCTAGTAGGACTAGGATGGAGTATAGGAATATCCTAACACCCCCCCTTAATCCATCCCGGGCCCTGGTAACTAGGACCAAAGGTCACCCATACAATAAATGAAATGATAATAAAATACATAACTGTCCATAAACTGAGGAAATGGGGAAAACCTCATGGGAAAAACACCCCCCCTCAAAAGAACAGTAAGTAACTCAAAGAACCATCATGCAGAAAAGAAAGAAGCTTTCATCAGTGAAAATTTTTGCAAAAGACTTGACAAGCTGATCCCATGTAGGAAGGTCTCCCACTGTGTGGAGGATGAAGAAAGTCTTCCAGGAACTTTTTCTTGTATATGGAGTGAATGGAACATGAGTAGTCTTCCCAAAAGATGGAAGAGAGAACCCCATCATCATACTGCATCTCTCATGGAGAGATGGATGGAATAATGCAAGGTTGGCATGATGCTGAAGTCTAGTAGTTCTGTAAGCAAATAAATCATCAACTGTGTTCTCAGTAGTAGCGAGGACTGTGTGAGAACATATTTCTATTGAATCTAGACTGAGAATAGGTGTTGGTTCTGAATCTTCTTGAACCATGATCTCAACATCAAAATCTTGATCTTCTTCTTCACTAGAAGAGGAGTCACTGTGATCTTCATCAGAATCTGAAGAAATAGTTGGAGAGAAAGGCATGAAGTGTGAGAACTCATATGCCTTTGAGGCATGATTAGCAATCCCATTTGCTATAACCTTTCCAGTGGAGATTTCTGTAATCTCTACTATGTTTGGACCAAAAATTACTTGTTTTGGAGATCCTGTATGAGTCATTTGATATACTCACAACAAATTAGCTGTAAGAGAAGGAACAAATAAGACATTTTTTAACTTACCATGCTCCATATGAACTGTACCCAAACCTTTGGCAGAAATCTGAGAGTTGTCTCCCATGTGAATGGTAGGCCCATCTTGAAGATCCAAAGAGGAGAAGGAGTCTTCTTGTGCAATCATGTGGTTGGAGGCTCCCGAATCTATGAGGGATTTTGTCTTTGAAAAACCAGCCATCAATGCATGGTAATCATCAGATCCACTTCCAAAATCAGTCATCTTTGCTTCTTTTGGAACAATAATTTGGTTTTGTTCAAGAAGCTTGGTTAGAAGATCAATCTTCTTGTGCTTGCAGGCATGCTCAGAATGATTTCCTCTCTTGCAGTAGGTGTAATTAGGTCTCTTTTGTTTGTCATTCTTGGATCTTGAAGGTTTCTTGCTTTTTCCTTTTTGTCCTCCTTTTGCATTCACTCCACTTGATTCACCAGCTAAAAGAGATAGATCTATGGAGGTTTTGTTGGCACCCATTTGAATCAATTTGTTCTCTTATTGAATGAGAGTGGTAGTAAATTTTTCGAAGGTAGGAAACTTCCATCCAGGGATTGACATTCGCCTAGAATGGAAAGTAGAGACAAAAACAGAAAATTGAGATCCAAGTCTACTCAAAATGGAGAGCACTAATTGTTCATCACTTTTGGTGATGCCACAATACCTGCATTGAGTAACCAAGTTTTGAAATTTTGAGATGAATGTTTGAATGCTCTCGAAATTGCTAGGTTGCATAGAAGCCAATTCATTTTCAAGAGTGTAGCCTCTCATCCCATCTTGTTTGCCAAACAGATTCCCCAATTTTGTCCATAACTCATTGGGAGACTTAACTCCAACATGAAACAATAGATCTTCTGACATATGGAGGCATATGAATCCCAAAGCCTCATCCATTTTATTTAGATGCTTGGTTCTTTCAACAACATGATGAGGAATAGCATCTTTTTCAAATACTATTCGATTTAGACTCTTGTGATACAAGTGAAATATAATCCTATCCTTCCATTCGAAGTAGTTGAATGGATTGAGGATCAAAGGAGAAGGAGAAGAAGGAGAAGCATTCAAAATGCTCATGTTGACTGCTGGAACAAGTGCAAAAAGAAACTGTTGAATCTGCTGCTGCAACTGCTGGAACTTTGAAATACCTACAAAAAGACTCTCAAGAATGGAGGTAGAATAAACTCTCAAATGGATTTGATACCATGTGAAATTCCCCACATAAGATCCAAAGAGATGATGTAAACCTAACAATGAAATAATTTGGGAATAATAGAAGAAGAGACAAGCAATAGAACTTAGATCCAAAGAAACTCTAATTGAGGCATAATAATTACACATGTTACATTAAACTAAATAGTAAACAGGTAAATATACAATGCTGAGTATGAGGATTCAAAATCACTAGGAGGAATTCGAGTTAGCCTTCATGAACAGATCCATAATCAGTGGAGAGTCATCAATGCGTAACTAGGAGTCGACCTTCTCATCAGTGAAGTCATCAATGCACAAGTAATGGTCAACCGTGAGTCAAACTGAGTCTAACTGAATGTGGTTGGTGTAAATGGCACATGGAAGCACTAATATAATGAAGGAGGCTCAGTGGAGGGCGCCATAGGAGTTAACTGGATTCAGAATGGTCAATATAGTCTCACTGGAGGTCCAACAGAGTGATAAACTCAGTAAAGAGTCAATTAATCCTTAAATCAGGGAAATAACTAAAGATAACTCAATATAACTGAATATAACTGGACTGGTAGGTGAAGAAGGCGCCCTTGTCATGCAGTGAAGCAAAGGAGGGCGCACTAGTCACTGGGAGGGATAGAAATGATCTGAAAGAGGCTCAGGGGGCTAGTTTGCTAAGGACTAGGTGCTGGGACTGATGACCTAGAATGCATGCAAAATGCATGCAAACCCTAGTTTTGCATGCATGACTGAAAATGAAAATCACTGGAAATCTAGTAGGACTAGGATGGAGTATAGGAATATCCTAACATGGTCACCTTTTCCTCATGATTCTACATTTGTGGCACCTATCACCTAGTTGGTTCTGCATGCAAAGGAACTTATTGACACCAACTAGTACCACTCATTCTCTCTTGTTGATCTTACTTTATCCCATTTTTGTGCTTATTAAAAAATGAGAAAGGAAATTATAGTGCTTACTTTTATCTCTTATTTGTGCTCATTAAAGCATTAAAAAGACACTATATCGAGTATCCTTTTACCCCTTTCTCGGGCTTGTTAATGTAAGTTTTAAACCTGTGTAGAGAAGCAAAGAATACATATTCTTTTAAGAAAAATAGAGATTACACCACAACATTCACACATAATACACAGAGATTTACCCTGGAAACCCTTAACCGGGAAAACCAACAAAACTTAGAGCCACACCTCTTCTTTTCTCATTCTCATTATGAATCACTCACAATACAATATAGGTATTTCATAGCATCCAATACCCTAATCCATTAAACTAGATTAGAATATAGGCCCCAATCCCTTAACCGGAATTAAGTTATATATTTTTAGAAAATTCTCCTAATTGTCATGCACGTCGCTGATAGGCGCATCCCCCCCCATACATATGCAAAGAATATAACACATACCCCAAATTATCCCACTTGTTGTTTTCTATGCATACAAATGAGTCATGTACTCATAAAATTATAGGTTCAAGGCATCAATTCCCATAGATTCTCTACACCAACAGAATTTCTATGTACTGACAGACTTTGTTAATGAGTCTGCAACATTCTTCAAGGTGTCAACCTTTTCCATTAGCACCTTCTTGTCTTCAACCATATCTCTCACAAAGTGATATTGAAAATCAATATGCTTTGTCTTAGCATGATAAGCACGGTTATTTCCCAGGAAGATTGCACTTTAGATGTCACAATCTAACCTTACAACTTTCAGTACAAACCCAACACCTGAACATAATCCCTGCAACCATACAACTTCTTTACTTGCATGAGTGGCTAACATATACTCAGCTTTTGTAACTGAGAGTGCAACTACAACTTGACTCTTGCTCATCCGACCGATAGATCCTCCAAATAGGTTAAAAGAGTACCCACTTGTAGATCTTCTATGATCAATATCTCCAGCCCAGTCTGCATCAACAAATCCATGTACATTTATTACTCTGTCTGGTCCAGTTCTTCCTAGGTAGTAGATTTCATAATATGTAGTGCCTCGCAAATATTTGAAGACCCTATTTATAGTTGTCTAGTTCTATTTCCCTGGTTTTAACATATATCTCTCAATACTCCCACTGCATGAGCAATGTTCGGTCTGGTACAGACCCTTGCATACATCAAACTACCAACCACACTAGCATATGGAACTCGTGCCATATCTTCTTCCAATTCCTGTGCCTTGGTACACTGATCTACATATAACTTTACACATATAGGTATAAGTACCTTGACTGGCTTACTTTCCTGCATGTTAAATATCTGTAGTACCATCTCAACATATTTTCTTTGATTTAACCCAATCTTCCTGTTTGCACAATCTCTTTTGATTTCCATTCCTAGTATGAATCATGCAGCACGAAGATCCTTCATGTCAAATTTGGAGGATAGCTGAGACTTCACCTCCTTTATGACATCTTTGTTGCTTCCAATTAGCAACATGTCATCAACATACAATACTATGTTAATGGATTACCAATTTGTTTGGAGTATACACAGTCATCATCCTTGCTTCTCACAAACCCCAATCCAAGTATGTATGTGTCAAACGTTTGCTACAACATCCTTGGATATTTCTTTAGACAATAAAGGGACTTATTTACTTTACATACCATCTCTTTCTTTCCCTTTGCTGTGAACCCTTCTGGTTTTTTAATGTAGATTTCTTCTTCTATATCCCCATGTAAGAACATTGTCTTCACATCCATCTATTCTAATTCAAGATTGAAACCAACAACAATAGAAAGAAGAAATATAATGTATTATAATTTTACAATTGGAGAAAATTTTTCACCAAAATCAATTCCCTCTACCTGAGAATATCCCTTTTCTACCAAGCGGGATTTGTAGTTCACCACTTCACCTTCTGCATTTAACTTCCTTTTAAATAACCATTTGCTGCCAATGGATTTTCTTTCATTAGGTAACTGAACTAGATCCCACACCTCATTTTTGTCCAAGGTTTCCATTTCTTCAAGCATGGCCTTCTTTCATAGATCACTATCCTCTGAATCAACAACTTCCTTCACATTTCTAGGATCATTAGTAGTAATAAATAAAGCAAAAATAGACTGAAAAACAAGATGGGATTACCTTTCTGGTTTCCTTCTTTCTCGAGATGATATCCTAAAACATGGGGTATGAAGTTCTTCTTCTTATGATTCAAATTCTTCTGTTGATTCAGATTCTTCATCTTTTAACTCAAACTCTATCTTCTCTGGTTCCTTTTCCATTAGAGTCACTTCCTGTCTGGGAAGTTCTTTAACCTCTCTAAACACAACATATCGACTCTAAACATCATTCTTAGTTATAGGATTCTAAAGCTTATAACCTTTCATACCATCTTTATAACCAATAAAGATACATTTTTCATCTTTATTGTCCAACTTACTCCCTCTCTCCTTTGGAACATGTACATAAGCATCACAACCAAAAAATTTCAGATGTTTAATAGAGGGTTTCTTACCAGTCCATACCTCTTATGGATTTTTGTCAACAAATGCTGATGTGGGTGATCGATTGACCAAGTAACATGTTGTATCAACTTCCTCTTTCCATAATTCTTGTCCTATCCCAACACTTCTTAGCATGCTCCTTGCGTTTTCCGTTGGCGTCCGATTCATCCTTTCAACAAATCCATTCTATTGAGGTGTGTATGGAGTAGTCTTATGCCTTTCTATACCGAACTTCTTATAGAATAGCTCAACTTCATTCCCATAGAACTCTCCATCATTATTTGTCCTCAACACCTTTATTTTCTTTTCTGTTTGATTCTCTACAAGCCTCCTTAAATTCTTTAAACTTAGCAAATACTTCAGATTTATTTCGAAGGAAATAAATCCATGTTTTCCTTGATAAATAATCTATAAATGAAACATAATACATAGATATACCTAGTGATGGAACAAAAACAGGTCCAAACATATCATTGTATATTAACTCTAAAATTCCCTTTTCTCTTGTAGCACCAGATGCAAATATTACTCGATTCTATTTTCCATATATGCAATGTTCACAAAAATCAAAATCTAGAGTGCAATTAGTCATACCTTCAACCATACTTTTACTGTGTAATGCTCAAAGGCCCTTTTCTCTGATATGCCCAATATTTGATGCCATAAAATTGTCTTTCCTCCTTATGCATTCATGGTTATGTCTTTTGTATATCCCCCCTCAACAAAAATAGAACTGTTACATTCACCAATGATGGTTCTTCCCAATAGTTTGTACAGAGTTCCATACCGAACTCCCCTCATCAATACCATTGATCCTTGAACCATTTTTCAACCATCATATCCACACACAGTCTTTACACCTGCAATATCCATCTTTCTAACAGATATCAAGTTTCTCGCTAGATTTGGAATGTGTAGTACTCCAGGGAGATTTCTAATCCTTTCATACTTTAGTTTCAACTTGACTCTACCACGCCCAATGATACTGGCTTGTGAATCATCTCCGAAGAAGACATAGTCTCCATTGTACTTTTCATATTCACATAACCACTCCCTATGAGGGGTCATATGAAATGATGCACCTGAGTCGATCAACCATATATCACATTCTGAATGATTACCATTGGAAGATAGGTACACATCCCCTCCTTCTTCTGAGTAAGTTTTCACCTCTTTGGTAGAGGTATCCTCAGATCCCTTTCCTTTCTCAACATTCTTAGATCTACAATCATTTTTATAGTTCCCAGCTTTACCGCATTTCCAACACTTCATTACAAATTTTCATAGGGATTTAGATCTTTGCTTAGATTTAGATCCCCCCCAGATCTTTTTTTTTGTTTCTCTCCTGGGGGTGACCTCTCACAGAAAAGGAATCCATGGGTTTCTGCCTCATCTCTTCTGATAGCAGGGATGATACTATTTGATCAAATTTTAAAGTCACTTGATTCACACTCATTATTGCTACAATTAGGTTGTCCCAGGAATCTGACAAAGAACACAATAATTTAATACATTTATCTTCTTCAGCCATTTTAATGCCAACATAGGTTATTTGACTTACCAGAGTATTGTAAAAATTCATATTAGCACTCATCCATTTTAAGGTGATACAGTTTATTTTGTAGAAAAAACTTGTTTACAAGGGATTTTGATTGATACAAACTCCCTAGTTCCTCCTGAAGATTTACTGGAGTCTCTTCTCTAGATACATTCAAAAACACAGAGTCTGATAAGAACAGTTAGATTGTACTCCTCTCTCTTCTATCTAATTTCTACCGATCCTCTTTTGATGTTCCAGTGGGTGGTGTACTCAGATCCACAAGAAGATCCTCCATTTTGAGCTTCCATAGCTCAAAGTTTTGGCCGTTAAATTTCTTGATCTTAATTCTTGAACTGATCGCCATTATCTTTCAATGCACAAATCAAAGCTGTAAAGCTCCCATTCAACCTAGGTTTATCATAGACCCAAGATCTATCAATCGCATCGAACCCTCAACAACAAAGGCATCCCCTTGAAACCAAATAAGCGAGCTTTGATACCACATGTAAGTTTTAAACATGTGTAGATAAGCAAAGCAAAGAATATAGATTCTTTTAATAAAAACATATATTACACCACAACATTCACACATAATACACAGAGATTTACCTTAGAAACCCTTAACTGGGAAAACCAACAAAACTTAGAGCCACACCTCTTATTTTCTTATTCTCATTATGAATCACTCACAATACAATATAGGTATTCCGCAACATCCAATACCCTAATCCATTAACCTGGATTAGAAAAGAGACCCTAATCCCTTGACCGGGATTAAATTACATATTTTTAGAAAATTCCCCCAAAATAACCAAATATGCAAAGAATATAACACAAACCCAATAGTTAAAACTAAATGAAAATGAGTCAGAACAACACTCTATGGAGCATTCTTCTCTCTCTTCTTTGAGCTCCTTCAAAAATAAAGAAGAACATGAGTTTACTTTTATGGGATCTTTAAATTTAGTAGAGAAGGTACTTTGGATAACATTATTTCCTCTATCCTTTGAGCTCATTAAAAACATAAGGAGGTATCGAGTTAACTTTTTTGGTCTCATTAAACTTGTACATAAAAGGTTTCATATCGAGAAATATCCTCTCTTCTTCGATTCTCGTTAAAAAATGAAGATGTCCTTGAGTTTACTACTTTT
Source organism: Larix kaempferi (assembly GCA_027924585.1). NCBI lineage: Eukaryota > Viridiplantae > Streptophyta > Pinopsida > Pinales > Pinaceae > Larix > Larix kaempferi. Next base: position 11,660,703 of record BSBM01000762.1, on the reverse strand, counting down.
TTGGGCTCATTAATATTTAACTATAAATAAATTATATCGAGCACTCTTTTGTCATTGAGTTGAACTCGTTAAAAAATGAAGACTTTGAGTTTAATTTTTCAGGCTCGTCAAGCTCCTACAAAAAAGATCATATTGAACACACTTCTATCTCTTGTTTGAGCTTGTAAAAAAATGAAAAAGATGTCTAAAAAGAGAAAGCAGGGGGGGATCACATTGTCTATCTCAAGAAGTGACAATAGTCTAGTACGTCACCCTTTAACATAGCACTTGTTTGCATCATTATCTTACAATGAGGTTATATCTTGCTTCAGAAACCTACCATCTTCTTGAGTGATAGTACTTCTTCGATTGGTTACTCCTCTAGTCACTACATAGGGTGTTTCGATGACTCCTGCATTGTTGCACTATCATCTAGATGGTGTTCTTGAGTATTTGCTTCCTAGTCACTCAGTTCCCATGTTATAGGTTGAAGGGAAGTTAGTATTAGTCAGCCATTGTTTAGTCTCATTGACCTTGTATGTCGACCATTCCCATGTCAGTTTATTATACATGGTGACCTTCTATCTTTATCACATCTCTTTATGTCATTTTCATGTTAATTGATGGGGGACACATTAAATCCCTCCTTTGATGGATTCCTTCCTATCGATACCAAATTTATATCTACGAATAGAATCTAGAAACAATAGTGCCCTAGATCTTGTAGTCATCAATTATATGATTCCTTGCGTTGAAGAATGAACTCACATAATTGACTCCTAATCGATTGATTATATGTGTGTCAACATTAACTCATCTATTCACACTCGCTAGATTGTACTAGGTGTCTTGGGGTCCATTATCATCATTGGTGGATTCCCTCACATCTGTTAATGGTAAACATCATTGAATAGTAACCAAACAGATTCTGACATATTCAACATTGGCACATTTATTCACATGTTGTAGAATCACATCATCTGGTGTTAGTCCTAGAGACGTTCTAAGGATGTCTTTAGAATTGTGCATGGGCATCAATAATACATTCTGAATTCTTTGTTGAATCAAAAACACATTTGATAGAAAATGACGTAGAATTCCAATCTTTGAAATAAATGGGCAATATTCCAATGTGCCAGAAACCAAACTTTAACTATCATATGGAAAATGAATGGCATAAAATAAAGGTAGTATAGAGAGTGAGTCTTTATCCTATTTTAAAGAATGATGTGTTGAACCTAGGAGAGGAATTCAACAGTCCTGACAAAATGACCATCGAACTGCCACTGAATAATGCAAGGATATTTCCTCCAGGCAAATCAGCATGAAAACTTCACGTACTAATCATCTTAGAAGAAACAAATTTAAGCAGATGCACTCACATTAAACTCAAAACAGATCTGTGAATCATACATAAATGAAAGAGATGAAGAACAATAGGAAATACTAACTGTGCACATTAAAACTTTGAATCCATAAAGCTTGAAGATAGGGCAATAATATCCTTCTTTCTGTATTGATCTAACTTTCAAATAAATGAAGTGATACTTCTTACAAACGAGAGCTGACCATTTGGCTACTGCCTATTCGGCTATATATAGCATTCCTATTCTCTACAACATAAATTGTTACAATCAATTACATATCAACAACTTTAAGTTTTTCTGTTTGTACTTCCTAACATAGTTTGTTACAATATCATTCATATGGAACGTTAATGGTTATTCTATGACTATGACCTGGGACCACTTTGCTAACAAGGTAGTACGTCCGACTAGAAAAAAATTCTCACCACCTTAAGACATACATGTATTAACGATTTAATCTCCTTTAGAGCCATTAAGAGCCTTTTAAACACTCGTTGGACCAACTACGGCCTCATGGAAAAATAGATGCAACCACCTTGCTCAAAAATGTTGTTTTGCAGACCTTTATTATCTATCTCTTCTAGCCCATCCAAGCCCTTTGCTCTTAGACCTTTTTTTGATGGGGAAAAATTTTACCTCTACTGTCGGGCTGTGGAACAAGACCTGATTCTGTCATTTCTCTGCTCAAACTGCTCAGGTGCCACTGCTTCATCATTTGATCGTCCTTTGTTGGGACCGGCGTATCCCTTCCTTCTGTGCTTATGTATTCAGAAGGTCCATCTCCTTTTTAACCACTATGATAACTGAACTCTCCTTAGACATCTCGGGTGAGACCTCAAGCTGCTCCCGCCCGATTGTCTGCAAATGCACGTATGTCGGCTTCTCATGGATGTTGGTCGTTTGAGTCTTCCATGCTCCTTGCGAGCCACCATTAGAGATAAAATGAACCATTGAGATCACCTATATTTTAGTTTTAAAATAATCAGTCATGATCAATCTGTGCATCTCAAGCTCTATGCTCTGGACCGATGGTGCTCAGGAGCTTCACGACTTAGTCTTATGCACTAATGGGAGTATTTATAGCTTGGATCAAATGATTCTCAAAGGACGTGTTGTACCAGAGCAATTATTACATAGTTTTTTCCTGGGCTTCATGTGTTGGGAGCAGACTGTGATCTGTACAGTGGTGACGAAAACAATAAGTACCAGGAGACGCTTCTTCAAAGTGACGGTGTGAGCTGACAAGATAGAAACCACTAGCGATCTTCAGGTTCCTCAGAAAGTGGTTTAGGAAACCTGCTTCAATCTCCTTGAATGATCTTGGGACGGCCATGTGGAAGTAGCGGTTTTATTTCAAGGGAGGAATGGGAGAGATAAACCTCATGCAACTTTTCACTATGATGCTCAGATGACCATTGACCCTCTGCCAGGATCCCTCGAGATTAGCAACCTATAAGACATAGACTTTACGAATGGGCCCCGTTCCATGCCCAACCTTCCTGTCTGATGCTAGGCCCTTCATAAAACCGCCATGGTGGTTCTGGTGGTTTCAGGGTCCCCAAAACGTGGTTAGAGGAAACCTCCTTGAGGCCCTTGAATAGTTAAGAAACTGACACGCATCCACGATGGTTTTTTATCCGGGGCAACTTGGGCCAGGAAAAACGCGAAGTGCTCATGGGTCTTGAATGCGCCCCCATAATTTCGGCCTCTGTTGACAGATATTTTGAGCTTCCGCTACACCATCTAGTCACTACGACCTTCCACCTTTCCACATTTCCTATGCCTTTTTACTGCTTTGGATTCTTCTTTGGAAACATTCTTTTAGCCCATTGATGGCTTTCCTTCGACTGATAATAACAGTAACATCGAAGTTTGAGACGAAGACCTTGGGTTTAGCAGTTGTATCACTAAGCCTTTTTTCCCCTCCCAAATTGAGTTATATTTTCTCTCACCAGTCATGAGTATGTATGAGGATCATATGAGTACTATTGATGTTTCTCTTTGTCCTCCTTCTTATATATTGCGACATAGATCCACATTGTATTTCTTCATGGATATGATCCTTTTTATGAAATGCACCCACCGTGTAATTTTTCGTGCCTATGATCTTGCATATTATTCCATGGATCCACAATGTACTTTATTAGTGTCCATGCTTTGTATTCCTTTTTTTGAGCATGTTATGCCTACCTCAGAGATGATATATAAATACTTGGTTGATGATTGATTGCAGTCACTATTTGGTTCCCGGTTTCAGGGAAAATTTAAAGGATCCATAGTTTTCTCAACGTGCTTGATGAATATTACTAATTATTACATTTGCAACCATAAAATGTTTGGCAATTTTTAGAGTAAAAAAAATTATCCCATAGAATATAGGCAAATTATCTTTGAAACAAAGGCAAATTGTGAATCTTTTTTTTTTTTTTTTTCGGAAAAAAGGTCAAAAAATAGCACATGGGCTAAATTTTGACCCTAAAATTTTCCTTGTTGTTCTCCAAATCATGTCATTCGTATATTATTATTTGTAAAGTGTTTTGGCCATCAGTTTATCTTCTGACTTCACACTTTAGGGGGCATCTATTATACCCTTATTTCCGTCATTAGAGCTTAGAGGAGACATATCTTATTTATCATGTTCAAACACTACCTTTCTAACCCTTGAAATTGATTTTCTTAGTAAAAGTGAGCCCTTTCACTCCTTTAACATTAATAAGAGGTAATAATATTAGTTTATCACTCCTTACAACACTATGGGGAGGTGTAAAGTCACTTCTTATTCCATTATGGGGAATTATAGCCTCTAGAAGCCTCATTATTGCCTTAGTTGTTGAGGAGATTTGGGAAATGAGTTGGATCCACATGTTCTAACCTAGTAACTCTCAATCCTACCTAAATGACGCACAGTTATTGAGGCCTAGGTAGAAAAGTCGAGGTTGATCGACAGAAGAAGTCCAACCAAGGGGATTGTAGATGACCACTGGCGTGGATAGACTGGTAGTCGAGTAAGAAGATGTCGAAGTATGGTCAACATAAGAGCGAATTCGACAGAGTCAGAAGTTGACGAAAGATAGAATAGCGACATCAACAAAAGCGACAAAGGACAAACAAGGAGGATGGAGAGGACAACAGTCGTGGAGACTAAGTTAAGTCAAAAAGTCAAGTCGAAGACCGACAAAGTAAATAATGGTCAAACGTGTCGATGTGCGGACCAATCGAAAGTGGATACCGACAATACTGACAACTGTAGCAAAGTCGAGAGGAACAAAGGTCAAAAAATGGAGAAGTCAAGGGAACATACCTACATCCGTTGTGGGTAGTTGAGGAGGTTAATGGTAGTTAAGAAGATGTTTGGGACCAGGCCATGTGTCACCACAAGAGAAGGTTGTGCAGGAACGAACATAGGATGCCGAATACTACAGGATATGTAGGGTTAATGTTGGTGCAGCAGACAGAGTAAGGATACCTCAGGGAATCCAGATAGGGTCGACCTCGGGAATGGAAATAGAATGGAGTATAAGATGGGTGTGAAGGCACAAAACGAGGGGAGAGGATAGATGATCAAAGAGTGATCACACACACAGGGAGAGAGATCACATAGATAGAACAAATATTACTTTTGTATTTTGTAATAGGATGAGGCTGACTTGATTATTAGTTTGCATGTAATTTTGTGAATGATACAAGTAATAGAAGCCAAATTCTTGGCATTTCGAGTTCATGTATTGTTTATGTGAACGTTTGTGTTTTAACTATGTGATATTTTTAAGCAAGAGGGTCCAACAGAACCACCCTTGCGTCAAGTGGTATCAGAGCAAGAAGAGCCTATGAGAAGGAGAGATCCCAATACCAACCCGTCGAGTGTCAGTTGGTATTAGAGTGGATTGAGCCTGCGTGTGTATGAAAAGATCCACCTGTGGTTGGGTAGAGTTGTGCATGTGTGGTGAAAGTATGGTTGCGATTGGATGAATGGATGTTTTAGCTGTGGTTGAAAGAGTAAGTGCTCAACGATGGCACAAAGAGGTGTAAATTTCCATGGTGTAGGACGAAGAGCATGAGGAATCATAGTAGATCATGAAATGTTTGACGAGTGTATGCATGTTAAATTTTCTAAATTTACTTCAATCTGATCTAGGATCTTAACTGAGAGAACAACATGTACAACATATCTACGGCATATCAATCATGGAGACAATAATGCAAGCACACAAGAGACACAAAGATTTACTTGGGGAAAACCATAAAGGTGAAAAACCCCAATAACTTCCTCAGAGATAGATAGAGCAATGATACAACCAACCATGAGAGATAGACATAATCTAGCAGCAGATCCTCCTCCTCCATAAGTGTGCCACTCCTCCTTGAGTGCATGTGTGAGAAGTGAGTGAGTAAATAGAGTGCCTCCCGCACTCTATTTATACTTGACTTGACTTGCCTTTTTACCTAACTCATGTAGGCTCGAACTTAACCACATAACATAATGCTGACTGGGCCGACCCCCAATAGGGTGGTCTAATAACCATTTGACCCACATGGATGACCCCCAATAGGGTGGTCTAATAACCCTTTGACCCACATGACTTATACAGGGCCGACCCCAACAAGGTGGTCTAATAACCCATCAAGTATAAGTTACGACACTTACAATATAAATGACGTCACTTCCTTATAGAGGAATAATACCATCTCTATAGGAATACAATATACATATATGTGAAATACATTCCGAAGTTACATATACATCAACACTCCCTCTTAACTAGGAAAGTATTTCTCAGCACAGTTCTTCTAGCACAAGTCATCTTCTCTGGATCATCGTCACTGGATAATCGTCATCGAGTCATCATCATCCTCACTGCTACTGCTATCTCAATCAATCTCTGAATCTACTCGTCATAGGAAGTTCTACAGAGCCAGTCCTTTTTCATACTGGATGTAGGCCCACCACCTGCAGGTCTTCATCATCACTGGCCATACTATGGAATCCTCAGGACTTATTACGTGCATCACAAAACCTGGCTGCAGCATCCCAAGCTATTACGAGCACACAGCTCTACCTGTAGGATCTCCCAGGAGCACATTACATGTGACCCATCACAAAACCTGGCTAAAGCATCCCAGGCTATTACGAGCACACGGCTCTACCTGTCGGATCTCCCAGGAGCACATTACATGTGATCTCACCACAAAACCTGGTTGAAGCATCTGAGGCCTTTTTCATGCTGTCCATATCTCCCAGAAGAAAATTACATGTGGTCATGGCAAAACCTGGCTGAAGCATCTGAGGCCTTTTTCATCCTGTCCAGATCTCCCAGGAGCAAATTACATGCCATAGGACAAAACCTCGCAAGAGCATCTGCCAGATATCCCAGGGCACCGAATTACATGCCATATGCAAAACCTCGAAATACTATCTGCAGATCTCCCAGGGCACAAATTACATGTCCTTCCAAGCAAAACCTCGCAAGAGCATTTTCCAGATGTCCCAGGGCACCGAATTACATGCCATAGGAAAAACCTCGAAAGACCATCTGCAAATCTCCCAGGGCACAAATTACATGCTTACTTGCACAACCTGATCCACGGCCACAAAGTATCATCTGATACTCATCAAACATCATCCTGATGTACACATGATCATCCTGATCATCATCACTGCAACATCCTGCTGCATGTCATCTAGAGAAGCTCGTCATCCATGATCATCCTAATCATACAATGCATCCATCTGATGCACACCAAGTATCCATCTAATACATACATAGGTACATGATCCACACAATGTATCCATCAGCATACATGATCTATCTGATCATACAAAGATACATGATCCACACAATGTATCCATCAACATACATGATCTATCTGATCATACAAAGATACATGATCCACACAATGTATCCATCAACATACATGATCTACCTGATCATACAAAGATACATGATCCACACAATGTATCCATCAACACACATGATCTACCTAATCATACAAAGATACATGATACACACAATGTATCCATCAGCATCCAACATGATGCATACATACATACATATAATGATCCAACTGATCATATCCAAGCAGAAACCAGAACATCATCCTGATGCTCATCATCCAGCGCTTACATCCACAGCCATGTGAAGGATCCCCCTTCCAACATGCTTGGAATGGCTTCAACAAATGTGTCCATCACTTCTTCCTCGAAGTATCCTCGATCTGAAGCACGCCAAGCCTCTCTCTGAAGTACTCAAACTTCACCCTGGCTAGTGGCTTCGTCAGCACATCTGCAATCTGCTCGTCCGTCGCAACATACAGGAGCTTCACAGTTCCTCTCTGCACCATATCCCTGATATAGTGATATTTGATCTCTATGTGTTTCGACTTGTCATGAAACACTGGGTTCTCAGATAGCTTCACACAACTCTGGTTATCACAGAAGATACCAGTAGCATCCAACGGGAGATCAAATAACTCAGAAAGTAGCTTCCGTAGCCATACTGCCTCACAACTAGCTAAACAGGCTGCAACATACTCTGCCTCACCTGTACTCAGTGCCATGCAGGACTGCTTCCTGCTAAACATGAGATCACACCTGATCCCATACTGAAGCAACACCCAGATGTGCTCTTCCTGTCTGTAGCACTGCCAGCCCAATCTGAATCAACATAACCCTGCAGGTTAAACTTTTGATTCGCCTCATACTTGAGTCCATAATCCACTGTACCCTTCAGGTACCTCAGAACATGCTTTACAACAACCAGGTGAACATTCCTTGGATCCGTCACGAACTGGCTCAATGTGTTCACAGCAAAGCAAATGTCTGGTCTCGTGTTCGTCAGGTACATCAAGGACCCAATCAT